>VDFB02379529.1:0-249804 GCA_007258455.2 Sequoia sempervirens | reverse complement strand
GTTTTCCTACCAAACCCGCACAAATGAATCTGCAAAACCACTGCACAAACTTCCAGCTAATCAAAACTCACGACCTCGACACGGACACAAACGAGGGTTTTTTCGCTCCCGCCTTATTTGTTCACCGAATGGCGCTAAAGTCGGCTCGTTTTAATCGTCTACACGCGGCGATTCTAATGGTAGCTCTGCGATTTGTCTCTTGTTAAATTTTCCAGGCGCTTCGAAGCGGTTTTCGTGGTGGCTGTGCAGAGTCAAGAAGATAAAAAGTGGTCGGAAGAAAAATAATGCAAAATTTTCAACAACCTGGAAAACAATCTCTGGAACGGTCCGACCCTCGTACCGAGCCTAGTACCCCGACTGGGCCTGGGCGGGCCCCCTTAGGTCTGGAGGGTAAGACGTGAAAAATTGTTTTTTAATTTTGCTGTGGGAAGGTAAACAGAACCGCGTGCTTATTGAGGAGCCAAAAAATTGAAGCCTAAGTGGTCTTCGCGGGAATCGAGCCGCCGACCTCATTGTCCTCAATACGCGTTATGAACGTGGACGATACATTTCTTTTTTCTCGACAATAGACGGCAAATGTTGTACGTCTGTTATTTGCCGTCGACGGAGATTTGACGTGGCTCGGGTAAGTTTGGTGACGGAATTGAATGAATGATTTGGGTCTCAATTAACCGAGAGCGTTGCGTCGTTGACAAGTTCTTAAGTTATGTGGTTGTAAAACAATATACTTTGGATAGTGTGTTTAGGGCTTGGAGTGGGGTTCGAACTTGGAACCACTTTCCAACGAAAACCCTCCTTGGATGTTTTTTTATTGGTTTTGAATTTTTATTTTTTTCCTTTTTTTATTGGTTTTGAATTTGTTTCTCCATGGCATTTATTGGGCCTTCTCATGGCGGTTGTTCGCTTGTGTGTTCATGTGGAGGTTTCAAATTTTCCCTCGTATGGCCCAATCAATATTTGTGGTGCCTAAAGTTGTTGTTACTCTATTAAATGTTTTTTTAATATTTAGCTTTGGTTTCCTAGGACCAAGTTGAATAAACTATTGTCTTGAAGGACTCTTGGATTTTTTAATGACAAGCTAGGTTTGAAAAATAATTAATTACTCTCAAGGAAAATAACCTTTCCCTAGGCTAACTAAATTAATGATATAACTAAATCAACTTAGATTAAAACAATATTTAGTTTAAAAATGATAAATCGAGTAATTAATGTTAATTTTGGAAAGTAAATTTATGGGTTATGGTATTTAGTTTTAGAAACGATGATGGAGAATAATTTAAAGTGGCATTGAAATATGTTGTTTTGGTATAAAAAAGGACATAATTTAAATATGCCCTTTGTCAAGGATTTTACATAAAATTGTAATTGTCGATAGAATCTACGACTCTAGATCACTTATGTGGGCATGGATCTATCTTATAACCTATGGATCTTATCTAACAAATTGTGCACTTTTATTTGCCTAACTTGTGTCCCTTATTGATCATTAAGGACTAGTGATTTGTAGATATACCTTAGGAGGTTGTTAGATCACTAGGGTTGAGTTCTCCTAGGTCAACCCCTAGGAATGGTCACAACTTGGCAATTTTTAACAAATAGCAAGCAAATGTGCAAGTGTCCTAAGATGTGAATTCTAATGCAAATAGATTATTTTTAATGCTCTAATTAAATGTCCCTATAATGAATGCTTGTTGAATGCAAATGATTATTTAACGCATGTTTAATATGATCAAATTATGAATGGATGCACATTGAATGCCTTTAAATACCACTACATAACAATAAATCACATGAAGCATGTACTAAGTCCGCTTATGGCAAAAATGAAATGGGTGAGAATCAACAACCTTTAAATTTGAAATTTTTAAACTTAGAAAAAAGTGTAATTTAGATATGCCCTTTGTTAAGGATTTTACATAAAACTGTAATTATCAGTAGAATTACAACTCTAGATCATGTATGTGGGTGTGGAACTATCTTATAACCTATGGATCTTATCTAATAAATCATGCATTTTTATTTCCTAATTTAGCCTAACTTGTGATCCTTATTGATCTTTAAGGACTAGTGATGTGTAGATATACCTTGGGAGGTTGTTAGATCACTAGGGTTGAGTTCTCTTAGGTCAACCCCTAGGAATGGTCATCTTTATAGCTTGACATTTTTAACAAATACCAAGCAAATCTGCAAGTGTCCTAGGATGTGAATTCTAATGCAAATAGATTGTTTTTAATGCTCTAATTAAATGTTCCTATAATGAATGCTTCTTGAATGCAAATGATTATTTAATGCATGTTTAATATGATCAAATTATGAATGGATGCACATTGAATGCCTTTAAATACCACTACATAGCAATAAAACACATGAAGCATTCACCAAGTCAACTTGTGGTAGAAATGAAATGGGTGGGAGTCAACAACCTTTAATTTAAAACTTTTAAACTTAATGGTTAATTCCACATGATATGGGATAAATATTGCACTATACGATTGACCTTAGATAAGGAAAAGCTAATGTCAATGCAAGGAATGAATGCCTAGATGTGGGGGTAATAATAGACATAATTAATGGGTAAATAATCAAAATATGTGTGGATACAGATAAAATATGGCCAAATTTATGGAAATACATAGTTAAACTAGCACTCAAAAACATGCATGAAAGTAAATAGATATAAAAACTATACCAAGTCCATTTAAAGTAATGGACCTCACTCTATATCTTTATGTGTTCATCCTTGGCATGCACACTGCATGGGAACCTACAAAATAGAGAAAGGTTGTGTAAGGAATGGTTTTTATCTCACAAATGAAATAGGCACAAAATATAAACTTACTTAATTGTCTAGGAAAATGAAAGGTAGGAAATGAGAAGGAATAAGGTTATAAAATTTTGCATGTATAGAAAGTGAGTCATGTGGCATATCAAGCACTCCTACATCATGGATAAATCTTTGTCTAAACATGGTGATGAATATCTATATAATATTTATCACTATTTGAAAGCTCGACATAGGTGTGTTAGTGTTAATATATCCCCCTTCAATTGGTTGTATACATCAAAAGCAAGGAATTAGGGAAGACAAAAAATAGTACATGAAAGTAAATATGATATGAAGATAAGCATATAAGAATATAAATTGTGTAAAGTATGTGTCAAGAATGCATCGTGTAATAATTGAGTCTAAATACTTGAATCGTATGATAAGCATAAAGATCATATAAATTGAAGGTGGACAGTAAGGAAATAAGCTTTCTCCCAACACAATCAAATGAAAATGATGGTGTCTCTTAATGGCCAAAAATATCTATGTAGGTTACATAAAACAATAGGCTAAGCATATCCACCCAATATGACCTCCAAGAGCATGAACACACAATGGTCGAGGTAAGGCAATAATTCCTTAGTGGTAGCATGGATGTAGATATAGAACTAGGTATGTAAACATGAGGTAAAGAATGGCTCTAGAAACATGGAATGGCAATGTTAGGCATAAACGATATGAGGGAAGGCATGATTCCCCTGGTATAAAATATAATAATGAACACTCGATGTGGAATGGGGAAAGCATGGTGCCCCTCAATCTACCAAGACAACTCTAGAAGTGTGATATTATAATGTTGTTCATCCAACATAAGGCATGATAAAGCATTAGGATCATAATCATGTGCCCTAAATTGTTGGTATAGGTTTTTATTTTCCTAGTGGGATAATTTATTTTTCCCTAGTTATAGGTTTTTCCTACACATTTATTAAGCTTTCTTAAGATAAAAAAAAGTGTGTTTATCATTTAATAACTAGGAGATAAAGTGGTGAGTTGTCTCCACCCTTTAAGGGTGGGGTATTTACTTTTTCATTACTTTATTTAATATTGGTGGTTATTGGTGGTCAATTCCTATTGGTTGATTTGCAACCTCCATCTTCTCCTTAGTTCAATATAAACTTACTATCGAGCTTGTATTTTTCATCTTGGAAGCTCTTTATGCAATAATGTCATCCTAACATTACATATCTCTCGGAGTTGTTGGCTTGCATTATTTATGTTTTCTAGTTTATGTAGCTTTTAATTCATCTTATAAAGTTCCTTAGGTTATTTAATCTATTTCAAATTTATAACATAATTATGGTAAGTGTCATAGGTGTGTAACCATGAAGAGTAGAGGTAAACTAGCATGGTAGAGAGAAGGTATAGGGATGCATAATGTAACATCCCCAAATTATAAACCATTTTTTTAAATTTGCATTAAATAAACAATTATTTACAATAATATGAAAGTATAATTGGATGAAAACACAATCGTGTGTCTTACTTTCCAACATTATTGGGTCACTAAAGTCAGTATTTTCAATATTCAACACATTTTGATATCTATATTAAACAAATTATCAAGAATTTAAAGAATATGTAAACTAGTAATTTATGTCATTTTCTCTAAAGATTCAATATATGATTTTTTAACTTTTTGCAATCATGCCCCTTCATCCTAATTAGGTCCACCTAAAGAATAACTAACTAATACATTAAAATATAAAAGGTGGGTGTACCATAGGTTAGCCCACATGTATACTTATACATGGTAGAGGTTAAGGGTGTAGCATGCCCCTCCCTTCAAAACAATGGTGTCCTCGATATTGACTATTTAGGGATCCTTCTACAAGAATGATTAGCCTCCCATTTTGCATCCTCATGAAGAAAACTCTTCTATTTTATCAAATACTATATGATCCCCCTTAATAACAACCTATTAGTGTGTGTCTAAAGTATTCTCTTAGGTTTCAAAATGGTCATAGTCTCCTCATTAAGCTCGAATAATATTGTTTGGGTTGAAACTCTTTGTCCAATAACCTTCTTCAAACATAAAACATGGAGGACCATATGTATTTTCACATATTAGGGAAACTTAAGTTTGTATGTGACACTACCAATCTTTTACAAGGCTTGATAAGGATTATAATATTTAAGTGAAAGCTTGTTATCCTCCTATTATTTCAAGGATCTTTGCTTATAGGTTTGTCAATGCATAAAACCTAACTGCAAAATTCTTTTCACAACAATGTTGGTCATCTTGATACTTTATGTATTATGCAAGATTACCAAGTTCTCTATAAAACTAGAGAGTACCTCATGTTGACATGTTGAATGTGTTTTTCAATTGCTTGAACCTTTGGTTTAACCTTCAAATATGAAATGAGGGATGGTGGATGGTACACATACAATTCCAAGAAAGGAGACATTTTGGATGAGGTATGGAAAGAAGTGTTATGCCACCATTCTATTAGTGGTCAATGAAGATAACCATCCAAACACTTACTATGATCTCTTGGGTCCCATGAAGCTTTTGAATTGTAGCCATAAAGGTTACTAAAATTGTACTTGTGATAAATAGACGTGATTACACACAAAAATAGGCATACTTGATGCTCATCTATCCACAACAATCATGATGACATTTTTTCCTTCTAAATTTGGTAGCCTTGTAATGAAATCCATGTATACCTTCTCCCACCTTAGGTTGGGAATAGATGGAAGTTGCAACATGCCTGGTGTCTTGATTATCTCACCTCTATTTTGTTGAAACCTCATACATTTTGGCACAAATTTTTGGACTTCGATTTGTATCCCTTCCCAAAAATCCTACTTGTATCTATGATAAGTTTTCAAGAAGCCCGAGTGCCCAATTATTTGAGAAGCATGGAAATTTGGAAGCATCATAGGTTTAAGGGTTTATTTTTTGTATAGGTGCAGCCTATCTTATACTAGACAAATTTATTTGACATGCTTGGATTTTATTGGATATTTTGATTAAGATCCTATGCAAGTGCATTATTCTCCCATTTTGATCTTGTTTTCTATACCTGCAATATGAACATGATACATAATTTTACATCAATGGGGTCATCCCTTATATATATGCCATCAACCACAACATTCTCATGTCCTTTATTGTATACAATCTCAAAGTCATAGCCTAACATCGTAATGACCTATTTTGTGTTTGGTAAATGACCTCTTATCCAAGGAATATTTAAGACTTGATATGTCTTTGTAATAAAATTTCTCCCCCTCAAATATGGTTAATGTTGTTTTATTGCCTAAAGGATGGCCATTATTTCCTTCTTATAAATTGTCTTTAGCAAATTCTTACCTTTTTGCTTGCAATTCTCAATTGCAATGGGTTATCCCTCTTGTAGGAATACTACTCCAATGCCATACAAAAAAAATCATACTCTACCGTGAATTTTTTTGGAAAATTTTGGATTGGATAGAACTAGGGTGGTTCACATGGTGATGCAAGTACTTCTGGAGGTTCCAGAGATCATAACTTTTAACTCGAATATTCATTTAGGCTCAAATTTTACAAGTAGATGTGTTATGAGGAGTTGTTTGGATTACCAACTAAGCTCAACCCAATATGTGGTTGTTTCAACACTTTTTTGGGAGCAAAATCTTTCATCTAGGCCCTTAAAATCATATTTTATTATTATTTTCCAATTTTTAGAAAGGTATTTTCTTTAATAACTTGGAACTCGTGTAACATGGCCAACTTAATTTTTCTCAATAAATTAAAAATTGACATTATGAATGTAAAATTTATGATATAAATCCCATAGCTATTTCTATTTAGCAATTTCATGTCCATAAAATAAAAATAAATAAATTTGCATATATATTCATTTCCAAATGTCAATAGTCAATATACAAGTTTGAATTGGAATTCAATTGCCTCAATAGTCAATACAACAATTTCATTAAATACATCATTTTCATCAATGATACAAATACATATATAGGATTCCACTATAAATCCTTTCTAATAGGTCACCTCCATTGGTGGATGAGAACATGGTTGAGGTGCTTTTCCACCCAACCACAAAGCAGTGCTTCCCTGAAATTCTTCAGTCCGTTGAAGAATACCCGATCCTGCACGAGACACTTAGCAAGAGATATAGTTTGCAAGATGTAATTTGTGCATGCCTAACTACATGCATTTCTATCTATTGTTAGAATATGCAAGTTCCATGTTAAGTAATAAAGATATAAAGAGAGGATAAATATTAAACAGTCAGTTCTGTAAGTAAAATTGACTACAAAGCTTGGCCAAGCTCATGGTACATAGAATGCAGCTCAGGTTATATTTGGAAAAGCAAATCTACACTCTCTGGCACCCATTCTCGGAAGAAAAGCTCATCATATCAAGGGGTATCCCTCCCTTTAGACCATCTACTAGCATCAAATTCTAGTGTGCTACAGTCTATCATGATACTTTTGTATCATTCCATTCCATCAGCCATTAAGCAAGTAAACCTTAAACAATCTGGTATATCCATTCATCTTATTCATCGTATATCTATTTTTCCTAAGTTCCATATTGCAAGTCAACACTGTTCCATTTATACAATTTTGTTTTTTGCAAATGAAAATAAAACAGTCATACTCAAATGAGTAAAGTAAAGATGATATAAGAAGGTATACCGCATGTATGTGCATGTGCATAACTCAAACATTTATGCATGTACACATATATGTGTAAAAGTAATCACAGTTGGAAATATGTGTATACATTCTTAAGTTCTAAAACAAGTTTCTAATCTACAAGCAATACTACTCTCTAATCATAATAAACATTACTCTGATCAAATAAATAGATTTGATCATACAATAACAATGGATTTCAATTCACAATGAGAGAAATAAAAGAACATCTATTCATCAATTTTCAATGGATTCAATAGTTTCTCCAGGTTTCAAAAGGTTCAAGTCTCTAGTTTAAAATATTCAAAACAAAGAGTCGATTTGTTTACATTTTCAGACTTTTTTTTGGCTTCCTGATATTTGCTTAATTCTATTCCAAATTAGTGAAGATCATAATTTCATTATACCATTCAGCTTATTCCACATTCATTACTACTAATAAAATCAGAACTGACAAATATAACACAAATTTTAAGTCATTATTTCTCACACATTCTTGCGTTCGAATAACCATAAATCTTGGGGTCAACATACATGACATCAAATGATAAACATGCAAACATATATGCCCATTTAAGATTCCTTTATGGCTATCAATCCTCATTTCTAAGAGGCTCGTGACCTATGAAACAAAAATGCATATAGCCACTGAAATTGTGATGGCTCGACGCATGAGCATCTAGGTGTGTGTATAACACAAATTTTAAGTCATTATTTCTCACACATTCTTGTGTTCGAATAACCAGAAATCTTGGGGTCAACACACATTATATCAAATGATAAACATGCAAACATATATGCCCATTAAAGATTCCTTTATGGCTATCAATCCTCATTTATAAGGGGCTTGTGACCTATGAAACAAAAATGCATATAGCCACTGAAACTGTGATGGCTTGACACATGAGCATCTAGGTGTGTGTATATATATATGCATTCACACACATATATCTATATATATGCACACCTTATTGATAGAGAGAAGTTCAATTTAAACGTTGCGAGGATTTCAATACCCCTCGACCTGTTAAGGCCAACATATACTAGTAGCGACATATTAAGTATGCATGCACCACCTTTTAGTGATAATCCCACAATAAATAAACAAGCATTATAAATCCACATATTAACGAATGTAACAGGGGTCATTCGGCCTTGATACCATAATGGGACGACACAAAGTCATTTCCCTTTACATATACAAAAAAGCGATGAGCATCGTTCTTTGGAAACTCCGGTGATGGTGATGGTGTCGCCCATGAACATATTCATATGGGGTAGAATGATAGGAATTATTTGGAGTCAATCCACGACTTCAAATGGTCCCTACCATTTGACCTCTACAACCTTCGATATAGATTCTTGAACGAATACATAGTTCGCAAAAGTTACAGTGAATATCACCTCATACAGTGATTTCTAACACAAAAGCACAATAAAATAATGATAGATTTGGTGACCTGTGGCCTAGAGCTCAATTGCCACCCTTGCTTCGATCATGCATGGCATGTTGATCTTAACACAGAGCAAAGGGGGTCATTGGGGATTTTTTCCCTCAAAATGGGGCTTCTCAAAGAAACATGACAAATCATATTATGATAAACATATACCATGAATTACAATGGTAAAGAAAAATAAGAATATCATTATGGCAATCGATACCCATTGAGCAGTCGAGAGAAAATTACTAAGCTAATGATAGAAACATCTAATGGTAAATCGAGTTACCTCTGTGAATTGCACGTAGTCGCCTTGGCTTCTATGTTGAATAGAAACAACTCCCCTTTTCCTCCTTTCGTGCCTTCCTTTCCTCTGCTTTTTCCCCAAAAATCCTCTGGTGCTTTTTGCTTGATTTTTCCCCTTTTGTATTCAAATCCACCCACACCTTGTCCATTCATTGCATGGGCTATTTTTGGGGTGTTTTTAATTTCTCTATCTCACCCTCTCTTAGTTGCCCACTTCCCCCATTATCTAAGCATTGCTCACTACCTTTTCTATTCTGGAAGGAAATTGGCCTTCTTCAAATGTGAAGGGGGGGAATATTTGAACATTGATTATTATTATTCTTCCCATATGTTTTAGATTGTATTTTCTGAACAAAAGAATTTTTATTGATGCAAATCCTTTGATACACATTTATTTATATGTATATATACGTGTATGTGTGTGGTTACACTCACACACACACACACACACACACACACACACGCATATGTATATGTATACATATACATATACATATATATAATATATACATACATATATAATATATACATATGTATATGTACATATATACATATATATGTATATGTATATGTATATATATATATGTATATATATATATATATATATGTATATGTATATGTAGATATATGTGTATATATACATATACATTATACATATATGCATACATTATATATACATATATATGTATATAGGTATATGTATATATACATATACATTATACATATATGCATACATATATATATACATATACATATATATTTATACATATATGTATAAATATATATGTATATGTATATGTATATGTGTGTGTATACATACATACATACATACATACATACATACATATATATATATATATATATATATATATATATACACATGTACACACACACACACACACACATATATATGTATGTATGTATATATGCATACATATACATATACATACTATATATATATTATATTTATATAAAGCACAACGTTGTCATTGGTTTCCTTATCAAGAGCTTATGTTCTTTTGAAAAGATGAATAACATATTTGTTCTTTCCATGGTAGTTATATGCAAATCAAATGCATTTCCATTTAACTTTAAAACAAACATGGTAAAACAAGCAACAAGATAAATAGGTTTCTCTATTTAACCAATCACATTTTCCATTCAAGCAAAGATGTTATCCATCAATAGTAATAACAAGTGCATTTCATGTCCTACTATGGTGTGTGAGATTCCAGATTCCAATCTTGCTTACAGTTTGTCATTCGGCTAAGCATTCTTGCATCAACCAAGTTCTCATTCTTCAACCCGTTCCTGCACACACACGTTCTCGCACTTGCCAACTTTATCAGTAACCTTTAACCAATAAACATTACAAAATAATTCTTTTAAATCATAAAATTTGGAAGATAAATCATTTTCCATATATCATTTGCATTTTTCAAATTCATAAACAATAACTGATATATTGTTTTATCCATTTTTCAATTAACTTAACATTATCAAATGCAAGTAAGAAAATTAAGATGTGACACCATGTTTTTAATTTAAAATGTAAGTTAACAATTTGTGTCTGATACCATAGTGTTAAATGAAGTTTCTAGGAAAAATATGGGCTCAAAGGGATATGTATGTGAAATTACCAAAAAATGGCAAAAATCTAACAAATATCAAAAACTGCCAAAAATGGTAATTTTTGGGTTTTTTTTTTATGTTTTTAGATATAAGGGGTTCTCTTCCATTGTAGAAGTGGAGATGGATAATAGAAGAATTTAATTTGAAAACACTTTTCAGATTTTTGGATCTTGTTAATTAATAATGGCTCAATTTTGTTGAGCGTTTCTTTGGTTACATCATTTGGTATCAAAGCAAGATGGCTGAGAGAGGGAGAGGAGGAGGAGGTCTTGCCCAGATGCATAGAGATATGCAAAACCTGCAAAGGCAAGTAACATAACTTACAAACCTAATGGAAAATCAGAGAATAGGAAGAGGAGGAGATGAATCCAGTGAAGAGATAGGCCAAGTAAGTGCAAACCAGGGTGTAGAACTTGAAGAACAATTAGAGTGCATGAGTTTTGAAGAGAGGATGTGTTATGCCTTGCATAACCACCCCCATTTCGAGTTGGAAAAAAATGGGTCCCCCTTTCTCTTTCTGGTTTCTTTTTGTTTTTGGTTACTTGCTTTCCTCTTTGAAATTCTTTTGTTTTCCTCCTAATTTTGACTTTTGATCTATCTGATTTAATCTTGGTTCTGTCTCAACCTAGGTTGGTTTTATTCTTGCTAGGAATTCAATAAAATAATTATAATCAATGGTGGATTTATTATAATATGTTTTATTTGCTTATGAGGACTAATGCAGACCTTTCTTTTGCAAGATTGAATCATACACTTGATGATATTTGCTAGGGGAGCTCAGTTGGAAGGCATGCCTCAATCCAGTTGCTCATAAAAATCAGCT
The DNA here is from genome assembly GCA_007258455.2 of Sequoia sempervirens. Lineage (NCBI taxonomy): Eukaryota > Viridiplantae > Streptophyta > Pinopsida > Cupressales > Cupressaceae > Sequoia > Sequoia sempervirens. Next base: position 238,127 of record VDFB02379529.1, on the reverse strand, counting down.
AAGGCAAAGGTCGGCAAGACCCCAGAGATGTCATAGCGAGTGAAATTCACGTGCAGTCAACTATCGACAAGACATCAGTCAGAGTCCCGGCGATAGGGAGAACACATTTCAGCATGAATATTTGACCTTGCCATAAGGTCTCAGTGAACTCCTTATGTCTCACCGACTAGTGCAAACGAGCATACACTTCGACGCGAGTCACCCTCTTCGGTATATGGTCTTACCAAACGCCTTAAGTCTCGCCAACCACCGATAGAAAATTCACATCTCGGCGGGAAACTTTTCTCTTTGGCAAGAAGTCTCGGCAAACGCATTGGGTCTCGCCGACGAAGTACGAGAGGGGTTTATCGGCATGAGGTCTTGATGTCTTGCCAACACAAAATGCCATACCGACATGCTACCTTTTCGAGGAGAGAAAAATATTGTCACAGCAACCAAAGGTGCTTATGGAGATTCCTCGGTGAAACATAGGGCATCTATAAGACATCTCCCCGACACAGGAAGATTACAGCGACACATGTGTAGCCAGAGAATACACATCGGCGGGACTATAGAGGGGTTTCCCCGAAATGAAAGTTCGGCAGGAGGTCTAGCCAAAACGAAAAAATCTCACCAAAGGGTTAGTCTTCGAGGTAACATGAAGGGATCGGGGAAAGGTCTTGCTGATCGGGAGAAGTCTCAGCGAAATGAGGAGGCATCGGCGTAGCAGTTGGAGCTCGCTATGAAGTCTTAGCGACCCCAAAATGTCTTGGCGACGGAATCAAGTGAGCTCGGGGGGAGAAGGAAATCGACAAGAGTCTCCCTGACTTGGTTGGGTATCCCCACTGGAAGAAATGGAGGGCTCGGCAAGAAGAAAGGGGTTCGGGGTAAGGTCTCCCTGAAACATTATAGTCTCCCCGACATTAGAGATGAGCTCGCCCAAGGAGTCTGGCGTCGTCGTGACTCTTGCCGACATAATAAGTTTGGGGAGAAAACAAAAGCTCGTCATAAGGTCTTGGCGAAGAAAGAAGGTCCCACCGAAGTAAAGTGGTATCGACAAATGATTTCGCCTTCACCATAAGGTCTAGGAGACTACAGAGAGCTTCACCGAAATAGAATGGGCTCGGTGAGAAACAAAAGGGTCGCTATGATGTCTCCCCGACCTCAGAATATCCTACCGACTAGTGAACAACTCGGCGAAAGAAGAAGACCTTGATATAAGGTCTCAGCGAAGAGGAAAGGTGTCGCCGACGTGAAGTAATATCGACATAATCTCTTATCGATTCAACAGGGTCTGGCCGAAATGAAACAAAATCGCCGAAAAATATAGGACTGGGTGTAATGTCTCACCGACTCATGAAGGTCACGCTGAAACAAAGGAAATCAGGGAGACTCCAAAAGCATAAAGGGGTTCGACGAAAGGTCTCCCTGAGATTGAGGAAGTCTTGCCGATGCAGGACAAGCTCGATGTAAGATCCTGAGCTCGGCATGACATCCTGCCGACTCGATAGGGTCTTCCCGATACAAAGTGGGCTTGGTGAGAATGGAAAGGGAGTTCATTGAAAGTCTCACCGACAATGATGGATTTTCCCAATGAAGGAGGCATCGGTATAACCAAGGCTAACTCGCCATAGCCTCTGGCCGATAGTAAGGAGTCTAGCCGACAACAAAGTGGGCTCGGTAAGAAAACAAAAGCTCATCATGAGGTTTCCCTGAAATAGGATTGTCTTCCTGACATAAGAATGAGCTCGATGTGACTTCTGAAGCTCGACGAAGGGTCTCATCGACTGGTCCACGCTATGCCAATAACTGTTATGAGACGAAATCACATCGGGGAGACACGATAAGTGTCTCACCGACATGCGATGCTGATCGGACCACCTTTGACCGCCAGAGGAGCTCACTTGGCAATATGCCCAACCAATCAGAAGGAGCTGGGATGGGCCATTGATCGATTGACCACCCCTGTGGAAAATACTAATAGAATGCAAGCAAGATGGATTCCTTTTGAGAACAGATGATGATGGATCGGCTCAGGTGACAGTGTTTAGATCTGCAAGGAGGCCCAATTGTGCTTCCAGAGGATGATCAACATACAGAGAAGTCCAGAACATAAAGGAAGCTGAAGGGAAGGAGAAACTATGACTCATAGGGACAGCTGTAGTGACTACTGGCAAGGAGGTAGATCAGTATTGATGGAGATATTCTGTGCATTCAAGGCGACCCCAACAAAGTTCGAAGGTGGACACGAAGACATAAGACTTAATGCTACAGCTGCCAAAAAGATCTAAAAAGGCTTCTCCTGAGGATATAAATCCTTCATCAACATGGACAGTAGGGCTTCACATTGAATGTCGCTTTGACCCTCCTTAGAAAGATCTAAGAGCTGACCCTCTTGCAGTTAGGAGATATTTTTGAAAACCCTAATACAGGGACAACACATTCTTTTGATATTCTGTATATAATGGCATTCTTGCCTCTTTGTAAGGGTTAGAAATTCAGAGTTAGGACTTTTAGAGAATTTCTAAGGTTAGAAAGTTAGAGTTAGAACAGACAATTAGAAGAAAATCTAGGAATTAGGAAGTTAACAGAAGGAGATAGAGTTGCCTCCTGATTCTTTGTAATAGGAGTTTCTTCTGTCTTCTTGGTTAGGATTTAGATTTAGATTCATAATAGACTAATGTACCTTTTAGTTTCCTTAGTGTAAATGGAAATAATTTGAAATCATAGATTATTTGTACACTGGTGATTGTGCCAGCTTTGTAAATGTTGCTTATCTGTTTCACCAACAGTAGAAGCAACCAGATTAAAATCTATTTCATGTTGTGTTTCATAATGGTGTTTCTCTTGAATTAATCATTTGATTTGTGAAGTCTTCAGGGAATGAAATGTTATTTTATGTTTTGTTTAAATGGTAACTTAAAATATGTTATTGAAATCTGCATTGTGAAGGAATGAGACTGTGTGTCAATCACAAGTTTATTTCGTTCTGTAGTTTTATGTTAGGGAATCCCTGAAGGGTAATAAGTCTGGTTAATTTGGATGAAGTATCATTCTTCTTTGTCCCAAAGCTCTGATCTATCTTTTTATGTTTATTTAAAACCCCAGTTAGATTAGGTTTTATTTCATGCTTGATCTTAGAACAATCCAGAAGCCCACACCAGCAGGCCCTTGAATATTACAGTTACATTAACCAATTGAGCAACATCAGCACAGTTGAGAACCAACTACATAGACCTTAGGAGCTAAGATATCCATGCGATCATCTTTCTCTTTCAGGAGAAACAAAGTAGCAATATTTTGTTTGCATGTTGCTTTGTCAAAAGCACCGTCAACAGGAACTGGCACTAGAAGGAGGGCCTAGAAGGGAAAACTGGATAAAGCTGGGTTTTCCTCTTCAGAAAGGTCCCATAGAGTTCTTTGGTCAGCTGAAAATCCACCACCCTTGATAGAACTCAAGACCCCAACAAGACACAAGAGTCATAAGCCTGGCTCAACCATCATACCACCCTTGTCAGCTCCACTCACTCCACTTGGCTTTTCACCAATACCCCACTGGGTACCCATCAATCCACCATCTAATCCATCTCAATTGCCATCACAGCTAGTTCATCCCATACAACAGCTAGCTCAACCACCACCACCGCCACCAATGGCATTCTTTCAGAATAATCCTTCTCCATTGGGGACTATTCCTGAAAGTTTTCATGACCTGCCTAAGAACCCTAAGAAATTTTGTCCTAAGTACATTCATGGTGAATCAAGGAGTGTTGAAGAGCACATACAAGCTTTTAAGGATGCTTGTACTAGAGCTCAGATAACCCACCATGATGTAGTCTGTAGGTTGTTTCCTTATTCCTTAGGGGATATGGCCTACAATTGGTACCTTAATCTCTCTCAAGGTTCTATTCTGACCTAGACACACCTGGAAAATGCTTTCAATAATCAGTTCATAATCTATGTGGATCCAGCTCTTTTATATCACCAATTTGCTACCATTAGAAAGGAACCAGGTGAACCCTTGCCTTTATTCAATACCAGGTTCCAACGAATGTATAGGAGATTGTAAGATCCCTACCTGGTTACTGAGAATAGTGCCATCCAAGCTTACTTTAGAGTTATAGACCCCTTGCTTGGCTTGTTCTTGCAAAGAACTTATCAACCAGTTGATATTGATTCTCTATCCAAAGTCTATCACCTAGATATCAAGCTGCAACAACAAATCAATTCTCAACAAGGAGGCCTAGGAGGAGGTTTCCCTTCAATAGGATATCAGATGCATAGCCCAACTCCTTTATTCAATACTATCCCAGGAATGTCTCCTTCCCACTATGGGCCTATATCTGAATTGCAAACTCAACCTCCTGTCCCATTCTTTGCTACTGGAACTTCTGATCTTTTTCAACAATCACAACTTCCTCAAAGTTCCCATGGTCATCAAAACCAAATTGGAACACCAAATCATAGTGGTCAGCCACCTGCTGCTAAGAATGTGGAAAGTGAGAAGACAGTCCAGCTTACAAACGAGGTAGAAACCTTGAAGAAAACACTGTCTCAGGTTACAAATGACATGGCTCAGCTTCGATTGAACCCTGTTCAAAGCCAAGGTAATTATCCCAATCAAAATAGCAACAATCAGGGTACTTATCAGAATAACAACAATTACAACCAAAGGAGTTATCAAGGCCAAAATTCCTCTAACCAGGGCTATCAGAATCAGAATAGAGGGTATAATCAAAGGCCAAACAACAACAGACAATGGAACATAGGGCCCAATAATGGGGGAGTTTCTCATAACTATCAAGCAAATGAGGAGAGAACACATACTGCAAACGTGGTTGACCTCAACTTCATGACCAATTGGTGTAGGCTGCATGATACTGCAACCCATTTTGAGGTAAACTACCCTTAGATGGAGAAGGTTGTCAAGATGGAACACGAAGACGCCCACACATTCCAGGGGAATTCAAACAAAGGAGGTGATTCAGTGGACACTACAATGGATTATGACCTCTTTGAGGAGAAGCCTCCATTCCCAAGGTAAGAGGAGAATGAACTAGAGGAAGATTCATATGATGCCCAAGCCTTTCAGACCAAAGGAGGACACTTCCTGAGAAATCAGAATAAGGGTCCACTTACTACGTCTGCACCACCTAATCACATGGTGCCTCCAAATCAAGGTGTTGATAATAATCCTCCTCCACCAAAAGGCCTGACTGACTTCCATAATAAGGGTAATTCCTCTGCCATTTTCAAAAGTAATCCAAGTTATAATCTGGAATTTGATGTTGTTTCTGAGATGCAAAGACAAAAAACTTATTTGTCATTCTTTGACATCTTAAAGTGGTGCCCTGCTCAAAGGGAGATAGTGCTGAAAGCTTTGGAGCAAGCTGATAGATCAAAAGGAAAAAGCAAAGTTGCACCTGCTGCAAATATGAATGCAGCCTTGTACAGAAATAAGGTAGGTACCCCACCATTTCTCCTGAGTTTAAGAATTTGTGGGAAGAATCTACATAATTGTTTGTTGGATTCAGGGGCTTCAGGCAATGTCATGCCATATTCTATATGCAAGAAATTAGGATTGGACCCTGTCCAAACTAACAAGAAGGTCATCCAACTTGACAAGATGGAGGTTAACGTAGTTGGAGAATTGAAAAACATACATGTCCAAGTAGGGTCAGACCCTAGGATTCAAACCAGCATAGACATTCAAGTAGTAGACATTCCTGAGACCTATGGTATGCTGTTAAGTAGAGATCTGATGAAAGGTATAGGGGGATATCTTTCCCTTGACTTTTCACGTATGTGGCTGCCATGGAGAGAGATTCCCACACAAATTAGGATTGAAAGCGAGCCCCGCCTCAAGCATGTCATCACTAAATATGACTACCCCAATGAGGTAGCCTATTTCGAAACCGGGATAGGGGTGTACAAAAGAGAAGAAATTTTAACCTTTTTTGTCCTAGATCCTAAAGAACTGCCAATACTAAAGTCTCCTGATCTTATGATTGATGAAAATCACCAAGCATTGATCAATAAATTGCAACAAGATCAGCTGGTCTTGGGAGAAGGTGTAGATCTGCAAAGTCTTCTGCTCCCTAATTGGTGCAAGGTACACTACCAAAGTCATTCTAAACTAACTTGCCAACCCTGCATTGACATTTTAAATCATGTTTCCAAAGCTGAGGAAGCTAGCACAAGCCACCCTGAGACCATTGCAGACCACTTCTCATTTGAAGCCAAGGAAGCAACAATACTAACCAAGGATAGGACACTTCCAAAAGAAATTCCTCCCCAAATTGAACTGGCCTCAGTCACATGTCTTAACCAACATACTCATGTGGAACAGCCCCAAGGCTTGCCCGACATTCCTGTATTTACAAGTGTACAAAAAACCAAGGGGTTAGCCAAAGAAACAAGTGACTCTTAGAAGGATAGCCACATGTCAGATGACACAACTGAGCCAACATCAGAAGGTATACCTAAAGAAACTACATAACACTTTTTCCCTGTATCTGATGTAGAAGATTAAACAACCCTGCCTATGGCTCATTCTATCGAAACGCCCACAAAAACTTCAAAAGGATCAACCCCAACTTGTGATCAGCTATGGACCCTCACCTTTGATGGATCTAAATCTAAATCAGGCTGTGGTGTTGGGATTGAACTAACCAGCCCGAAAGGGAAAAATTTCTTTGCTTCTTATAGGTTGCAATTCGGGTGTACTAACAATATTGCAGAGTATGAAGCTTTGGCGTGAGGATTGATGTTTGCACACAAGAAGAAAGTTACAACCTTGATGGTCAAGGGAGATTCAGAAATAGTGGTCAAGTAGATTCGCAGCCAATACACATCACAACAGAAGGCTGGCAGCTTACAGGAATTGGGTGCAGAACCTGATAAAAGACTTTGATGCGTTTGGGATTAGCCTAATCCCTAGAGAAGAAAATTAGGTAGCTGATTCATTGGTTGTTGCTGCAAGTACCTTAGAACCTATGCAAGGCTCTAGGCTCAAGAAATTCTCAGTGGAATTAATTTCCACCCCTGTAGTTCCTGATAATATCATGAATTTTCAAGTCTTTGATGACGACTAACATATTCTTGCTTTCTTAACAAGCTTAGATGTTTTTGAGGGGCAAATTATTGATGAGTTCAACAAAGATCAAGGGGATTGGAACCCTAAGGGATGTGATGCAGAAGGAGTTCTTAACTTAAAGAATAATAACATTCCCAAGGGAATGGTGGCCTTCGAAAGAATTTTTTATTCAGACTCAAGGGCTCGAGAGAAGATATCAGCTGAAGAAAAGGGAGGCGAATATGAGATAGTTAACTTAGCCGATTTTGGTCCTAAAAGGAATGTCTACATAGGGAAAGCCTACCCTGAAGCAATTAGAAAAGACATATTGATGACACTTAAGAAGGATATTTCAAAAATCGCTTGGGGATATGAAGACTTAAAGACATTTGAGGCCTCTGTTATGACTCACACTTTTCCCTTGAAGCTCGAAGCTAAACCCTTCCGATAGAAGCAACACCCTATCAATGCCCTGATTGAACCATTGATCTATAAAGAAGTTCATAAATTACTCTCAGCAAGGATAATTTTCCCTATACGCCATTCAACCTGGGTGGCTAACTTAGTCCTAGTTCATAAGAAGAATGGGGAGATCAGGCTATGTGTCGACTTTAGAAATTGAATAGAGCCTCAGAAAAGGATAATTATCCACTTCCTTCTCTGGATGAAGTTCTGCAAACTGTCAACGGATCTCAAATGATATCATTCCTAGACGGTTACTTTGGATATATTCAGGTGATGGTCGACTGTGAAGACATAATGAAAACAACCTTCACTACAAAATGGGGAACTTTTGCATATAGGAGGATGCCATTCGGTCTGATAAATGTTGGAGCGACTTTTCAATGCGCCATGGACATAACATTCAATGACCTAATTGGTAAGTGCATTATTGTTTACATGGATAACCTGACGGTATTCTCCAAAGATCGATTGAATCATGCTACGAACTTAGCCAAAGTGCTCGAGAGATGCATCCAATATGGTGTCTCCCTGAATCCCAACAAATGCGTGTTCGAAGTTTCTAAAGGGAAGCTGTTAGGGCACATAATTTCTGAAAGAGGGATTTCAATCGACCCAGATTGAGTCGAATCCATTCTGAAGATTGCCAGGCCAGGGAGCAAGAAAGAGCTAAGATCTTTCTTTGGGGAAATCAACTTCATGAGAAATTTCATCACAGGCTTTGCTAAAATCGTGAAACCACTGAATGAGATGATCAGGAAAGGTGCCAAGATAGAGTGGACTGAGGAAGCAAAGGCCACATTCTCACAAGTCAAACAATCCATCTCAGAAGCGCCGGTCCTTACTAGCCTCGACTACCTCAGGCCATTCTACATTTACTCTTTTGCCTCTGAGCATTCATGCACAACTGTTTAACTCAGCGAAAAGAAGAGGCATGGGAGAGACTGATTGCTTTCATGAGTTCTCTATTCAAAAATGCGTAAATCAAATACCCACCTCTTGAGAAGCAAGCCTTTGCGCTGGTTCGGGCCGTCAAGAAGTTCTGGCATTACATCCTCTAAAGCCAAGTTGTCACTGTAGTTCCTGATGCGGCTGTGAAGTCCCTACTCATGCAAAGTGAGCTGGGAGAAAGGAGAGGCAAATGGATGGCCATCTTGCAAGAATTCGATCTGGAGATACACCCTATGAAGCTAGTCAGGGGCACGGGTTTATCCAAGTCCATGGTGAATGCCGGTGACAACATCATCTGTTAGCAATACACGACCTAGACTTTCTCTAATGACCCATGGTATGCTGATATAGTTTACTATATGCTTAACAATCGATGTTCAAAAGGGATGAATGCAACCCAAAGGAGAGGGCTAAGAATGAAGAGCTCTCATTATATGATCAAAGGAGGATTGCTATACAGGAGGAATTTCGAAGGAGTATACCTAAGATACCTTGATCATCAAGAGGCTAAACATGTGATCTCTGAGTTTCATAGGAAACATGGCACGAGTCATGGCTCTGCAGATTCTTTGGCACACCAGATCCTTAGGTCTGGTTATTATTGGCCTTATGTATTCAAAGATGCCCATCAGCATGTGAGGACATGTCACACCTATCAGATTTATGCACCAAGGGAATGCCATGCAGCTATGCCATTACAGCCCGTCTACGAGGTAAGGCCTTTTGCCCAGTGGGCACTGGATTTTATTGGGGTGATTAACCTGAATTCTTCTGCAGGACACAAGTTTATCTTGACTGCTACTGATTATTGCACAAGATGGATAGAGGCTATACCCTATAAGAACAACACCACAGAGGTAGTGATCAAGTTCCTCATCGAGTGCATCACTACAAGGTTTGGGGTACCCTTCTCTCTGGTATGTGACAACGACTCTTCTTTTTCTTCTGCTGAGTTTATTTCCTGGGAATATGATCACAAGATTATCTTAAAGTATTCTTCAAATTATTACCCACAAGGCAATGGAGCTTCAGAGTCAACCAACAAGAATCTCTTAGGGGTAATTAAGAAACTGTTAGAGTATAACCCTAGAGATTGGCATACCCAGCTAAGATTCACATTATAGGCAGATAGGACTAGGATTAAGGCTGCTTTAAACACATCACCCTTTAAGCTGGTATATGGCCAAGAGCCTATCTTTCCTATCCATTTGCAAATACCTATCCTTGAGTTCATGCAGAAATTCTACTCTAGTGATAATAGGATAGAGGTGAGACTAGCTGCTTTGTTAAAATTAGAAGAACAGAGAGATGCCGCCTTGCAACAATTCTCTAGGCACCAGGCTGTTGTCAAATGTTGGTTTGACAAAAGGGCTAAAATTAAAGCTTTTAGGATATCAGACCTTATGTTGCTTTGAGACAAGGCTAACGAAAAGAGGGGCAGTCACCAGAAATTTGATAAAATCTGGCTAGGTCCCTATCAGATTGCTGAGATCCTAGGAGAAAACGCTTTTAGATTGAGTACTCTAATTGGAGAACCTGTCCCATTGCCTATTAATGGATAGTTTCTTAAACACTATTTTGAATCATGAAGTTGGCATTTTGCTGGGTGATGCATTTGTATAAATAATTTCTGCTTGTAAATAGTCTCTCTGTGTAAATAGCTTTGTTCTTTATGTGAATAATCTGCTGCTCTTTGTGTGAATAATTTGCTCATTGTTTGTAAATAATTTGTTGTTTGTTTGTCTTTCCTTTTTGTCTTTTTGTTTCCCTTGTTTTGTGGTTTCTGTTTTGTTTTGTTCTTTGGGGTTTATCTATTTCTTTCCATCTTGGAATGGTCAGTTGTTATTTGAAGCATACTTTGGCCACTAGGAGAGAAGTGGTTTAGGTATTTTCAAGCTTTCTGATTGGGTGATTTTGTCCTAAACTCTTTGTTTCATGTCCATGGTCAATAAAGGTTGTGGAAGGTCTTGAAAACAAGGTGCAAAGTAAGTAACCTTCATTAGCTCCTCTAAATCTTTCACAAATCATTAAGAACATCTCCTCCTGTAAGGGTATATCTGTCCTAGGACTATGGTGTTGCAAGATTTGAGTGAAAAATTCAATTTTCAAGTGTTGTTACGAGGTCCATGGTAGTTTTCAACCCAGATCATATGTCAAACATCTGACATATTGAGAAAGAATTAAATGGAATATCTGAAACTCTATGAGAAAACCAAAAAAAAAGAGAGAAAAGAATTATCTAAAGAGAAAAAAAGGATTCAATATGAATGGGTGATTCCAGTATCTCTACCGGGGCTATGGACGCCTGACTGGCAGTAGAGCAATACTGTGAGGAAACTAGAGGTATCTTCGTCGGGGCTATAGACACCTGACTGGCAGCGCAGCAATGCCCAGGATATCATTGCACGACAGCTAAAAGGAATCAACTTATGTAGCTCAAATCTTGCACATTGTTGTTTGAAAGATAGGGAAAACTTTATGAAAAGATGATGCACTATCAAGCACACGCACATAGATTCAAGGTTAGTTACTGTTGGCTTACATTTGAGATTCTAGCTCAACCTTGCTTGTTAAAACTGACCCAACTGGAGTTGTGACGGTCATGTAACTAGAGTTCTGGGTAGCTGAAGCCTTCAGCTTCTTGAAAATGGTTAAGCCATTTTCCTAGCCAAGTTGCTATTTGTTATGCCTTGCATAACCACCCCCATTTCAAGTTGGAACAAAATGGGTCCCCCTTTCTCTTTATGGTTTCTTTTTGCTTTTGGTTACTTGCTTTCCTCTTTGAAATTCTTTTTTTTTCCTCCTAATTTTGAATTTTGATCTATCTAATTTAATCTTGGTTCTGTCTCAACCTAGGATGGTTTTATTCTTGCTAGGAATTCAATAAAATAATTATAAGCAATGGTGGATTTATTATAATATGTTTTATTTGCTTATGAGGACTAATGCAAACCTTTCTTTTGCAGGATTGAATCATACACTTGATGATATTTTCTAGGGGAGCTCAGTTGGAAGGCATGCCTCAATCCAATTGCTCATAAAAATCAACTAGGGCAAAGGTCGGCAAGACCCTAGAGATGTCACAGCGAGTGAAATTCATGTGCTGTCAACTATCAGCAGGACATCAGTCAGAGTCCCGGCGAAAGGGAGAACACATTTCGGCATGAATATTTGACCTCGCCATAAGGTCTCAGCGAACTCCTTATGTCTCGCCGACTAGTGCAAACGAGCATACACTTCGGCGGGAGTCACCCTCTTCGGTATATGGTCTTACCGAATGCCTTAAGTCTCGTTGACTACCGATAGAAAATTCACATCTCGGTGGGAAAATTTTCTCTTCGGCAAGAAGTCTCGGCAAACGCATTGGGTCTCACCGACGAAGTACGAGAGGGGTTTATCAGCATGAGTCCTTGACGTCTTGCTGACACAAAATGTCATACCGACATGCTCTCTTCAGGGAGAGAACAAGATTGTCACAGCGACCAAAGGTGCTTATAGAGATTCCTCGATGAAACATAGGGCATCTATAGGATGTCTCCCCGACACAGGAAGGTTACAGTGACACATGTGCAGCCGGAGAATACACATCGGTGGGACTACATAGGGGTTTCCCCGAAATGAAAGTTCGGCAGGAGGTCTGGCTGAAACGAAAAAGTCTCACCGAAGGGTCAGTCTTCGAGGTAACATGAAGGGATTGGGGAAAGGTCTCGCTGATCAGGAGAAGTCTCAGCGAAATGAGGAGGCATTGGCGTAGCAATTGGAGCTCGCTATGAAGTCTCGGCGACCCCGAAATGTCTTGGTGATGGAATCAAGCGAGCTCGGGGGGAGAAGGAAATCGGAAAGAGTCTCCCCGACCTGGTTGGGTATCCCCACTGGAAGAAATGGAGGGCTCGGCAAGAAGAAAAGTGTTCAGGGTAAGGTCTCCCTGAAACATTATAGTCTCCCTGACATCAGAGATGAGCTCGCCCAAGGAGTCTGGCGTCGCTGTGACTCTTGCTGATTAGTTCGGGGAGAAAAACAAAAGCTTTTCATAAGGTCTTGGCGAAGAAAGAAGGTCCCACCGAAGTAAAGCGATATCGGAAAATGATTTCGCCTTCGCCATAAGGTCTGGGCGACTACGGAGAGCTTCACCAAAACAAAATGGGCTTGACGAGAAACAAAAGGGTCGCTATGATGTCCCCCCGACCTCGGAATGTCCTGCCGACTAGTGAACAACTCGGCGAAAGAAGAAGACCTTGGTATAAGGTCTCGGCGAAGAGGAAAGGTCTCGCCGACGTGAAGTAATATCGGCATAATCTCTTGCCGATTCAACAGGGTCTAGCCGAAATGAAAAAAAATCACCAAAGGATATAGGACTAGGTGTAATGTCTCACCGACTCATGAAGGTCATGCCGAAACAAAGGAAATCGGGGAGACTCCAGAAACATAGAGGGGTTCAACGAAAGGTCTCCTTGAGATTGAGGAAGTCTTGCCGATGTAGGGTGAGCTCGATGTAAGATCCTGAGCTCGGCATGACATCTTGCCGACTCAATAGGGTCTTCCCAATACAAAGTGGGCTCGACGAGAATGAAAAGGGAGTTTGCTAAAAGTCTCGTCGACAGCGATGGATTTTCCCAGTGAAGGAGGCATCGGTATAACCAAGGATAACTCGCCGTAGCCTTTGGCTGACAGTAAGGAGTCTGGCCGACAACAAAGTGGGCTCGGTAAGAAAACAAAAGCTTGTCATGAGGTTTCCCCTAAACAGGATTGTCTTCCCGACATAAGAATGAGCTCGATGTGACTTCTAAAGCTCGACGAAGGGTCTCATCAACTAGTTCGCGCTATACCGATAACTGTTATGAGATGAAATCGCATCGAGGAGACACGATAAGTGTCTCACCGATATGCGATGCTGATCGGACCACCTTTGACTTCCAGAGGAGTTCGCTTGGCAATATGCTCGACCAATCAGAAGGAGCTGGGATGGGCCATTGACCGATTGACCGCCCCTGTGGAAAAGACTAATAGAATGCAAGCAAGATGGATTCCTTCTGAGAACAGATGACGATGGATCGGCTTGGGTGACAGTGTTCAGATCTGCAAGGAGCCCCGATGGTGCTTCCAGAGGACGGTCAACATACAAAGAAGTCTAGAACATAAAGGAAGCCAAAGGGAAGAAGAAAATGTGACTCATAGGGATAGATGTAGTGACTACTAGCAAGGAGGTAGATCAGTATTGATGGAGATATTTTGTGCATTCAAGGCGACCCCAACAGAGTTCGAAGGTGGACACGAAGACATAAGAGTTAATGCTGCAGCTGCCAAAAAGATCTCAAAAGGCTTCTCCTGAGGATAGAAATCCTTCATCAGCATGGACAACAGGGCTTCACATTGAATGCTGCTTTGACCCTCCTCAGAAAGATCTAAGAGCCGACCCTCTTGCAGATATTTTTGAAAACCCTAATACGGGGACAACACATTCTTTCGTTATTCTGTATATAATGGCATTCTTGCCTCTTTGTAAGGGTTAGAAATTCAGAGTTAGGACTTTTAGAGAATTTCTAAGGTTAGACAGTTAGAGTTAGAACAGATAGTTAGAAGAAAATCTAGGAATTAGGAAGTTAACAGAAGGAGATAGAGTTGCCTTCTAATTCTTTGTAATAGGAGTTTCTTTTGTCTTCTTGGTTAGGATTTAGATTTAGATTCAGAATAGACTAATGTACCTTTTAGTTTCCTTAGTGTAAATGGAAATAATTTGAAATCATAGATTATTTGTATACTGGTGATTGTGCTAGCTTTGTAAATGTTGCTTATCTGTTTCACCAACAGTAGAAGCAACCAGATTAAAATCTATTTCATGTTGTGTTTCATAATGGTGTTTCTCTTGAATTAATCATTTGATTTGTGAAGTCTTCAGGGAATGAAATGTTATTTTATGTTTTGTTTAAATGGTAACTTAAAATCTGTTATTGAAATCTGCATTGTGAAGGAATGAGACTGTGTGTCAATCACAAGTTTATTTTGTTCTGCAGTTTTATGTTAGGGAATCCCTAAAGGGTAATAAGTTTGGTTAATTTGGATGAAGTATCATTCTTCTCTGTCCCAAAGCTCTGATCTATCTGTTTATGTTTCTTTAAAACCCCAGTTAGATTAGGTTTTATTTCATGCTTGATCTTAGAACAATCCAGAATCCCACACTAGCAGGCCCCTTGAATATTACTATTACATTGACCAATTGAGAAACATCAGCACAATTGAGAACCAACTACATAGACCTTGGGAGCTAAGATATCCATGTGATCATCTTTCTCTTTCAGGAGAAACAGAGTAGCAATATTCTGTTTGCATGTTGCTATGTCAAAAGCACCGTCAACAGGATGCTCAAGGCCTTAGAAGGAAAAAATGAAGGGATCAAGATTGATGTTTCAGACTATGCAAGTAGTCTTAAACCAGAGGAGTTGATAGACTGGCTAAAAAATTTGGAGAATTTTTTTAAATGGAAGTCCATGATAGAGGAAAAGAAGGTGAAATTTGCATGCATTGAGTTAAAGGGTCATGCAATGATCTAGTGGGGTCATTTACAAAAGGAACAAATAAGGAAAGGAAAAGGATAATATCAAGACCTAGAATAAAATGGAGAAGTTGAGAAAAAAATTGCCCATAGATTATGCATAAACCCTTTATCGCAAGTTTCAAAATTTAAAACAAAATTTATCTTCTATGCAAGATTATACAATTGAGTTTTACAAGTTGTCTATTCATGTAGAGCATCAAGAAACTAATGAACAAATGGCTGCTAGATATGCAAATGACCTGAAATTTTCTATTCAAGATGAATTGAGTATGCATCAGATCAATAGTATGGAAGAGTCCTACTAGTTGGCTCTAAAGGTCGAGCAAAACAAAGTAGGCATTATCTCTAGAGGAATATAGGAGGAAGAAGACGTACATCATCCCAATTTTGAGGTGGTTTAAATTATGGCAGGGGAGAGTCATCTTAAGGAATGGAAAAACAAGCAGGTACTCGATAAGATCCTCAAAATCAAGAAAGAGGAAGGGGATTTCAAAGAGGTAGAGGATAGGAAAATCAAAGAAGGCCTTTCACTTGTTTCAGATGTGGAGAAGAGGGTCACAAAGCATTTGAATGTTCAAAGTATAACATGCAATAAATAAATCAAGAAGGACAACCCAAGGTGAACTCAATTCAAGTTGAGAATGAAGAAAAAGGGATAGAACTAAAGGTTTCACTAGATGTGGGAGAAAGTCTCATTATGAGAAGAGTGACAACGATTCTAGAGAAGGAGAAAGCACAAGCTAAAAGCTCTAATGGTTCATGGATTTGAATCAATGTCTTTCAAACCATATACACTTCAGGTGAAAAGGTATGTAAAGTTATTATTGATGGAGGTAGTTGTGAGAATATGGTTTCTAGGGAAACGGTAGATAAACTAAATTTACACTGTGAAAACACCCCGTCCCTACTGCACTGCATGATTTAAGAATGAAAATGAAGTCACTATTGATAAAAGATGTTTAATTAAGTTTAGCATTAGAAAGATCTATAAGGATGAGATATGGTGTGATGTCATTCCAATGGATGCCTACCATGTATTGTTGGGAAGGCCATGACAGTATGATAGGAAAGTTATGTGTGATGGGGAGAAAAACACATACACCTTTTGGAAGGATGGCTCTAAAGTAATTTTGTTACCCCTCAAGGATGAAGGAAAAGGTGAGACCATGCTGTCTAAAAGAGAACTTGTCAAAGAAATGAAGGTAACAGGGTGTTGTTATGCATTAGCAGTGCAAAGAGGAGAAGAGAAAGACATGTCAATACCAACATAAGAAACAAAAGTATTGGGAGAGTTTGTTGATGTTGTTCCTAATGAATTACCCAGTGGTTTGTCACCAAAGAGAAATATTCAACATTATATTGATCTAATTAAGGAGAAACTCTACCTAATCAAGAAGGTTATAGGATTCAAATCCAACACAAAATGTAGAGCCGAATAAACAAGTGACTGGACTTATAAGAAAAGGTGTGGTGAGAGAGAGCATGAGCCCATGTGTTGTACCTGCATTGCTAACCCCAAAGAAGGATGACACATGGAGGATGTGCACAAATAGTAGAGCATTAACAATACTAACATCAAGTATTAGTCTCTTATACCTTGTGTAGAGGACATGATGGATGTGCTTGCAGGGGCTAAAGATTTTAGCAAGATCGACCTACAAAGTGGTTATCACCAAATCCAAATCCGAGAAGGGGATGAGTTGAAGAAAACCTTCAAAACTAGATATGGTTTATATGAGTGGATGGTTATGTAATTCAGGTTATCTAATGCACCTAGTAATTTTATGAGGTTAATGAATATTGTATTGCAATCTTCCATTGGTAAGTTTGTAGTAGTTTATTTTGATGATATTTTGGTTTTTAGTAAAATCAAAGAAGAGCACTTACAACACTTTAGGATCATCTTGGGTGTGTTGAGGAAGGAGAAGCTCTTTGAAAATTTGAAGAAGTGCAGGTCCATGCAGGATAGTTTGGTCTTTTTGGGTTTTGCCATTTCTACAAACGGTGTCAAAATGGATGCAAAAAAGGTCAAGGCAATTCTAGAATGGCTTAGTCCGAGCAGCATAATAGATGTAAGAATTTTTCATGGGCTAGCCACTTTTTATCAAGAATTCATTCAAAATTTTAGTACTATTGTAGCACCTATAACAGATTGCACCAAAGGAAGGGAATTTTTGTGGAATAAGGAAGTAGGGGAGAGTTTCAAGTACCTAAAGAGGAAGGTAACAAGAGCTCCTATATTATCACTACCAAATTTTGATAAGGTATTTGAAGTGGAATGTGATGCCTCCCATATGGGAATACGTGGTGTACCTACCGAAACAAGTAAACCTATAGCCTTATTTAGTGAAAAGTTTAATGAGGTAAGAAATAATTATTCTACTTATGATGTGGAATTTTATGCAATTGTTCAAGCCTTGAGACATTGAAGGCATTATCTAGTTCCCAAGGAGTTTGTGTTGTTTACAAACCATATTGCATTGAGATACCCAAACAAACAAACAAAAACTTAGTAGGCATGCCAAATGGGCCTCTTTCTTACATGGCTACACCTTTGTTTTGAAGCATAAGTCTGGAGAACAAAACTAGGTTGCAAATGTGTTAAGTAGGCGTCTTGTAGTTTTGACCACAATGGAAATTGAAGTAATTGGTTTTGATGCAATAAAAAATTTATATAAATTTGATGATAATTTCTTGGAGATTGTGGAACAACTGAAAGCTCCAGTAGATGGTAACTTAGATCACCTTAGGGGTGAATATTTTATGCAAGATGGTTACCTCTTTAAAGGGAAACAACTATGCATACCAGTTGGCTTTATGAGAAGAAATATTATCAAAGAACTTCATAGTAGTGGGTTGGTTGGACATTTTGGAAAGGAAAAGACAAGAGACTTGGTAGAAGACAAATACTACTGGCCAAAGGTGAAAAGGGACATAACTAAGTATGTAACAAGGTGTAGAATCTATCAAGTGGCTAAAGGAAATTCACAAAATACAAGGTTGTATATGTCATTACTAGTACCCATGGAATCATGGACAAATTTGAGCATGGACTTTGTGTTGGGGCTTCCAAACACCCAACAAGGTAAGGATTCCATTTTTGTGGTTGTTTCTAGATTCTCTAAGATGGTTTGTTTCATTTCCTATAAGAAAACTAATGATGCAACGAGGGTAGCAAAACAATTTTTTAGAAGTTGTTAGATTGCATGGTGTTCCAAAGACTATTACGTTTGATAGGGATACCAAATTTTTAAGTCATTTTTAGAGGAATTTATGGAAGATGGGGACCAAGTTACATTTTAGCAGTGTCTATCATCCTCAAATGGATAGGAAAAAGAGGTAGTCAACTAGAGTTTGGGAAATTTTTTAAGGTGCATTGTTGGAGAGAAGCCCAAACAATGGGACTTGGCATTGTCCTAGGAAGAATTTGCCTACGATAGTTTCATAAATAGATCAACAAGTAAATCACCTTTCCAAATTGTGTGTGGTAGGAATCCTAAGGGTGTTCTAGATCTGGTGCATTTACCAATGAGAGATAAAATTAGTGATGATGGGGAAGCATTTGAGAACAACTTCAACAATTGAAGAAAGATGTGAGATAGAAGTTGCAAGACAGTAACAAGAGGTACAGAACTATAGTAGATTCTAGTAGGAAACATTAGATATTCAAAAAAGGTGATTTAGTGATGGTATATTTGAGAATAGAGAGGTTTCCTACAAGAACATACCACAAATTGAAGTACAAGAAAATTGGTCCTTGCAAAATTGTAGAGAAGATCAATGATAATGCCTATGAGGTAAGTTTACCCAAAAATTTAGATATTTATCTTGTGTTTAATATTTTTGATTTATATGCATTCCATGGAGAGGATCATGACAAGGATAGTGGAAAATAAGTGGCTTGGAAACACCAAATACCACATAAGAGGAAGGAAAAGGTTGCATAGATTCTAGATAAGAAAACTACCTACACTCAACAAGGTCTACAATAGGTATTTGGTATAGTTGGAAGGATTACCAGCAACGAATAACACATGCATTATAGAGTGGGAATTGAAGAAGCTGGATCAAGACAAGTGACGACAGTTTGAATTCAATAACTTGTAGGAGTTGTGTTCTTTTCAATTAGAGGAGAATGATGCAAGGACTTTCGAAGGTTCCAGAGGTCATAACTTTTGACTTGAATGCTCGTTTGGGCTCAAATTTTACAAGAATATGCATATGAGGAGTTACTTGGATTGCCAATTGATTTTAGCTTTGTAGGTGGCCATTTCGTCACTTGTTTGGGAGCAAAATCTTTCATTTAGGCCCTTAAAATCAACTTTTATTGTTTTTTTCCAATTTTTAGAAAATTGTTTTCTTTAATAACTTGGAACTCATGTTTCTAGTTTGAAATCTAAATTGATAATTCATGTCACCATATTATTAGGAAGTTTTTAGAAAAAATCTAGGCTCAAAGGGATATGTATGCGAACTTACCAAAAATGGAAAAAAATTTGACAATTGTCAAAAACTACTAAAAATGGTAATTTTGGGGGTTTTTTGTTTTTTTTTAGTTTTTTAGATATAAGGGGTTATCTTTCATTGTAGAAGCAGAGATGGATAATAGAAGAATTTAATTTGAATACATTTTTTGACTTTTTGGATCTTGTTAATCAATAATGGCCCAATTTTGTTGAACGTTTCTTTGGCTACATCACATGGGCACCTTTAGATTCTCAAATGCCCAAGTGGTTGTTTCATTTCAATGGAAGGAGTCCTTAAATAATATTGTGAGTGGTGCTACTGTATTTCCATATTTTGTTTGCAAAATGACAATAGTAACCTGTGAGCCCCAAGAAGCCTTTGAGGTTTTTGAGAGTTTTAGGCAATTTCAATTATATCATAGCCTTGATCTTATGAGGATTCATCTTAACACCTTTATGCAAAATATTTTAACCCAAATACTTTACCTCCTTGAATCCAAAGGTGCAAAATATCTAAAGCCTTATTCACATGACATTAGTATTTCTCTTGTGTTTTTTATATATTAAAATATCATATGTAGCATAAAAAATTATATATCCTTGCAATTTCACATTATATTTTGGACACACTTTGATTTCTATATCCCCTAGCATATTTCTAGGATCACTTGGCCATTACATTAGCCTTTTTCTATTCATGGTACCAAGGTCATGTCTCTCATGGTCTCTTTTGTGTAATTTTATATTGTAGATGTGATAACCTTGTAATTTCCTAGTGTTTGGCCTTTCAAGAGCTAAAACTATCGAGACACTAGTGCAATGTGTAGAAAACCATGTAACATGCTAACATCCTACAATAGTTTGTCATTTAGCATCCATTTTCAAGTATTTTACTAGTTGCTACCAACCCCAGTAGGTGGTAACTAATATGGAATGAATATAAATGAATCTCCAACCCATGTTTCCCTCCTATCTCCTCATTTTTTATATTAATTACTCTTTGTCCTGCAATCTATCAATTTTTCATATTCTTACCAATAAGTTTTTGCAAGTCTACAGAATTCTTGAGCATTGTTACTCTCATGTGAGCACTCTAACCTTATTTCATCACTCTCCTAAAAGATTTCAATGCCATTTTATAACAATCTCACCTCCCTTGGCTTATTCAAGCTTGTGAGGTGATATTGTTTTGTTTGTTGTGTGTTTTCCTTTTCATTTTCATTTCCATTAATGTTGAATTCTTTTCTAGTATGCTTGGCACCTTGGGATCTCCATTTCCTTTTCATTATTCTCATTCAACACACACTAGTTTTCAAATGTTATAGTTGTATTCATAGATTTTTTATTGCTTTTACCTTCCCAAACATACTTTGGATAAAATAACTCACAATTTTACTATTTTCTACATCTTGATTTCTTGTGGAGGCTCAAAGACCAAAATAAGGGCTTGATTATTTGTTGTGAGCTCCTTAACAACCCCAAAATCTCCTCTCTTCTCAACTTGCAGGTATTCATTTGGAGCTTTTCATAAAATAGGGGTTTACGTTCAATATTCTTTCCCCTTATTCTTGGTTTTCATTAAATCTATAGATAAAATCATTTTTTTATCATTTCTACCATATCTAGAATTATCATTGTGTGTTCCTTCTTGTTTTTGTTCAATTGGGCATGATTTTTTAGAAGAATAGTAAGTATTCCAATGTGAAACACTATGACAACCATACAAATAATAGTGTGTCATACAAAAGTTCATAAATCATGTAGGTGTACTAACCAATGACCTCTAGCATTTGGATCCAAGTTCATCTTTACTTGGTATTTTTTGTTCTAGTATTAATTTATTGAATTTTTATCTCATCAAGTAGTCAAGAAAACTTTTCTACATAATTCTCTTATCTTAACTTAATGAAATTATATTTTCTAATTAAAACAAATTTCTAGGATAATCTAGTAGCTTTTTGATATTTTCTAATTAAATAGCAACAAAGACACTAAAATTGTTATATTCAAACTTAAACACTAGATTTGTCCCAAATTAGTATAGGAAAATCTTTTAATTTAGAAACAAGAAATTTTTTAAGTTAAATTCATTTTCTCTACACTACATTTTACTAAACCATTATTTCAATTTTTTTCTAAATATCTCAAAAAACTACACTTTTCACTTATGTGTTTTGAAGCCTTTACATTTTATGAGCTTCGTAACCCAATCACATTATTTTGATAACATTGTTCATAGGAGTCTTTAAAATCCAAACATGTCTTACTTGAGACCTCAAACAACCTCCATGAGAGTAATTGTTAATTTCTCCAACTTTTCTTTTGATCCTAATAGCACAACTCTTTCATAGTTACTCACTTCACCTCCTAATACTTTTGATGACATTGAGGGAGGCTTTGAAAATGAAGTCACCCTTCATATTGAGGTGTGTAACTTGGATTAACATTTGGACAATAAAGAAATTTTAATGTCAATGATGATGTGTGTGACAACTATGGACCCATTTTGGATTTCATAAGGACACAATTATGCAATCATCCACAAGGGTTAAATTTCTTGCATGGTATTTCCCTTATAATAAATAGTGATATTTATATCATAATAGTTATGTGTGAGTAGACCCAAGACTTGCATTCCAACATAATGCATAAACATTTTAACATGTTTATGTTTATTCTAAGTGTCTACATAGATATTTCTACCCATGTGGTGACCTCATTGATTATGGCATCCAACCTAAGATTCATTTGTATGCACATATTCATTAGACACAAACTTTATGGTTTAACTATTCTATTGATCACCTCACCACTTCATAGGTTATCCCATCCAATGCATTCTTTTCATATCCTCCCATACTCTTGTTATTGCATCTACTGCCCTATTGCATGCTATTAGTCTTGTAATAAATCAATTAAAATATGGGCAATTCAACAACTTTCCTCACTTTTCACTAGCTCACAACCTCTCACTTCGACATACTATCATCATATTCCACTTTCACTTTGCATTCTTGTTGCATCCCTTCTTTTGGGTTTTGAGGTGCCTTGATTCAAAAAATATAATGGAAAAGGTGATTTGTAATCTCATGTTTCTACTTTCATTATTTTATGCAATGATTTTATTTTCTAGGATAAGAATCTAGCTAAATGTTTTCCTTGTTACCTCAAGGATACAATATTGGATTATTTTTCTCTTTTCCAAACCATTCCATTTCATCCTTAAATCATCCCATTAACTAATTTATTCAACATTTTCAAGCTAACATTGGCCCCCAAGTCACCTTCACTAACTTGGTTCATTGTAAACAAGGTGCCAATGAAAAGGTTATTGATTTTATCTTTCATTTTTATTCTCTCTTCTTACATATTCTATATGCACTCCCTAATTCTAACCATAATGTCCCCTTTGATTTTTTCATATTTTTCTTGAAATAATAAAATCTAACTCGCATTTTTTTGTATAATAATAGACTGAACATAATACAACGTAATTACAACATGCCATAGCATAAGATTAGTCATATAGTATCATAGAGTTTCATGTAGCATATGATCAGTCATATAGTATCAGAAAGTTCCAAGTTTCCTACATTAATATAGTACAAATACCATGCAACTATGCATGAGTCGAATTATACGCATATTACAAAAAGGATAGCAAAGCCACTTTAGAAAACATTATCTTTCATTCCCTTGGTTCCTGCTCTCACTGCACTCATCCATGGAACCTCAATTAACTAGGGTATTGATGGCATCTAGTTCCTCATTAGAAAAGACTTCTTCAACCTCGTAGTTTGATTTTGTGAATAGTTTTGGGCCTTTGTCTTCCTTGGCATTCTTCCTTGCCTTTTTTTGCTCTTTGAACTCTTCCTTAAAGGCCTCTAATGCTTGCATAAACACTGCCAAGTTGGGTTGCCCCTGTTGCCATGAATGTCCATACATGATTTCTTTCTGATGTATGAGCACCACCCCATCTTTAAGCAACTTTAGGAACTTGCTCTCTGCTATCTCCATGGTGACAACAACTTGCAATGAAACATTAAAGAATGTGAATCTTTTTGTTGACTTAGTAAGTATCCTTCGAATCCCTTGTATTTGTCCTCATTTCTTTCCTTCCATATGAACAACATAATTTCAGTTGTAAGTAAAAACCAAAATAAATGCATTTCTTTACTCAAATTTTTGTTAAACCCCATAAGAATCTCTTTCCAATCAAATTTCCCATTTATTCCCCAAATATCTTGCCCATTGTAGAATAAATTCCAGATTTCATTAGCATAAAAACACTAAAAAAAATATGATTAACAATTTCAGGTACCCTATAGATGTCAAAAATATCAATATCAGTATTTTTCAATTTGTAAGGAATCTTTTGTAACAAAACAAGCCATCTAAAATGATTTCTTTTAGCATCAATCCCATTGTGCCACAGAAAACAAAAAGCCTTTTACCAATCTTTGTTCTCAAGGTCAAGTCCTCCAAACCTTGTTAAGATACTTAGCGGGGGTGCAAGACTTAAGAATTTCTTTAGAAATAAGCTTAGTTTTGATCTCCTACAAAGGGAGAGTACCCTTCCACAAGATATCAACTAGCTTATCCTTCCAATTTCCACTATGATATTGGGAATCTAGTTTTTGCAAGCTTCCTTAATTACAGAGTAAGTTATAAAGTTAGAGGGGGTAACCCAAAGTCATATTACAACTGATCTCAACCAACTAATGATCCATCCTTTATAATGCTATTGAATGTTTTAATGCCAGCCTGGTTCTATTTCTTAGTCGAGAAGCCTTGCAACAAGGCCAATGGTTTCCCATTGTGCTCTAAATTCCACTAGATGCATCTTTTTGGGTGAATTAGGTTGTTGTTAGGATCAATTAAGAGAGGATTGGTGAAGTTATCCCTAATTGACTCCCAAGCCTTCCAAATACTTCAAAAAACCAGTGAACTTGCAGGTACTATTGGGTACTAGGTGATGAGAATATCACTAAAAGGCAGTGCCTTCCATGATTTTTCTAGTCTAAGGATAGCTTAAGAGATGTTATTCCTGATTAGAACTTTCCAAGGTTCATTCCCATCCAAGGCCTTGATGACCCACTTGGCAGCTAGTGTTATACCATGCCCCTTTAGATCTTTAAGGCCTAATATTAGTGCTATACCCTCTAGTATCAATGATAAAATTAACCAACCATAATTATGAATTCAAACTATCCCAAATCCCAAAAATAATCGACCTCAACAACTAGTGTATAATTTTGAGCAAAACATTGTAGCATTAAGTGTAGTCAATCTAAATGATATTCACCTAAGAACACAAATAGTTCCAATAAGACCTCCTTTTTATGAAATGTCATAATCCTTGTCTTCTATTGTGAAAGACCAAACCATAAAACCAAAGGAATTTGAGAATCATCATAACCCAACAATAGTTCCTTTATCAAATTAATTAAAGTAGAATTGTGTTGGTCCAAATAGCTCTAGAGGGCTTCTGAATACCCTATAAGACTCTTGATTGCTTAGAGAACTCATAAATATTAACATTAAGGTACACCTACTATAAGCAATTAAAGACATCCCTGAGATTAACTAGACTATTAAGAGCTTGTGCTTAAAAATCCCTCATAGAAGGAAGAAACTGCCAACCACCATTCAAGTGGGGGGAAAACTCTCAGATGTCTTGTTGTTTAAGTTGATTCCACAAAAATATGGGATCCCAATAGCCCTATCATTTCATCGAGTACAAAGGGGATGTCACTACCAAATGCATTGATTGATCTGGGAGTTGTCATTAATGTCATAAATTTAGATACCGTGGATGAATTGTCTATATCAAATATCTAGCCCACAGCTATAATTTTATGGTCGATCAATCCATAACCATACATAAGGGGATACTATAGGACATAATTATTATAATAGACACTGTAGTGCTCCCTCTATGTTCAATATGTTGATGTAGATAATGCATACATACAACTTAATAAACCAATAGATCCCCTATTAATCAATTCATTATCTCAAAGGTGCTTCATTTAAATTATCAACCAAGGAATTGTAATATTGAGATGATATTGGCATTGTATGTGCAACTAAGAATCCTAAAACACCCTAATCAATTGCATATATAAAATTAACAGAAGAAATTCTTAATTTAAAATAGCTTAACTAAAATAATTGTATCTAAAAACAAATTCAATGAAATAGATTTAGATAAACAACAATTGTTGTGAGTAACCATAATAACTACTATGAGTAAATTACTTTTATAAAAAACATTAACTTGATGAATCGACTATGCTACAACTTATTGTATTGATAATTAGTTGTTCATTCAACAACTCAACAAAATGTCAATCAAGAAATCCTATTTAGAAATTTATTCTACTATAATTAATAATCTAAGGTATAGTGGATATTATAGTACCTCAAGTGGCCCTTGCTTGATTTATTGTAATCTACAATGTCTCTTCAAATATAACTCAAAGATTCATGGAAATTGTTGTATTCCTCTTTATTGCAAATTGAACATACAAAACTTAAGAATAGAGTATTTGATTGATAATGCTTATATTTAGATCTATTTCATATAGAAAATCTAGTTATGACCTCTCACAAGATCAAACATATATACAAGATATTTGAGAGTTCCCTTATTCTTGGAGTAAAAAAAAACTATAAGAAACTATCAACTCTCCCAAAAACATAGGAAGAGGACTTGTTCTTATTTCAATAGTAATGAAAAGCGGGTGGAGTTAAGAGTGTCAGAACCATATAAAGACTACATCTTGTAAGAATATGGTTATAACTGAAAATGTACCTAATAGGGCAAAAATTATTGTAAGCCATAACCACTGTTATTATCTTTCTTCCATGAGCTAATAATAGCACAGAGTAAAAAGATGGAATAATGTATAAGCAAAATATGTTCATTATCTCTAGTCACTAACTCCATCAACTTCAGGAAACTGCACATATTGTACTTGATCACCTTCTCCAGCTACAAAAAACAAGCGTCCTTTTGTTGTGATTGATAGATCCTTTGTTGCAAGGGTTAGTTTATTCTAAAGACATATTTCATCATTAATAACTATAATCAATCATAAAACTCTATTAAATTTCATAGACATTCAAGAATTGATAAAACCATTTACCAATATGATATATCATCTTCAATTCTTTAAATACTTAAAATACATAAAAGGTCTAGGAATTTCTTTGGAACTTATCAATAATATGATGAAAAGTATGAAACTAAAACAAGGAAAATGTCTACCTCCTACAATGATTCAACAACTAGGTCTTTACAACCGCGATTCAGAGATTGGACATCTAACCTGAATAACCATTTCAATCATCATGAAGGTGCATTTAACTTGTCAGCCTAGGGACGTGAACTTGAAATGGGTCAGCACAGTATGTGCACTAAGAACCTAAAGTAGCCATTTTCATTCTACAGCTAAGAAAGACACAATGTTGAAAGTAAAATGCTTAGAAAGGAATAACATGAATGCTAACCATCAATCAACAATTACACCAAGCTGAAATGCATGACAAAAATGAAAATATGAGCAACAAATAGGGCACTACTCTGTCTACTTTGGCTGTAGGAACAATCACATAATGGAATTCTAGTGGCTGCAAGAATAGTTGGTGCCAGATTTTTAACTAATTACTAAACAACAAGTAATACTAAACTAATACTAAACTAAAGGACATATTACTCACCAAGTGGGCCCCCTTGGTTAAGTATCCTCTAAAACTAATAAGAACTTAGATGCTCGAACTCAAAACTTTATTTTATTCACTGTAAGTCATGAGTACAAAAGAGTAATATATCTGGATTACTGGAAACTCAAGAATGTAATTACAATATCAAATCATGCAACCTTCAAAGAAGGAGCATCAGATCTTTATTTATACTATCAACTAAACAAGGCAGTCAACTCCACGAACTGGGAGGATGCCATTTAGGGAAAACAAAGAAAGTGGGGCGGAGGTTATGCGTGCATGGAATCCAGTCAGACATGCATGTCCAACCGCAAATTTAGTGTTGCAGTAACACACACGTTTGCTCAACATCAATAATGACCACTTCAAGGCGGTTACGTTTGGTTTGCATGAGGAATCTCCTGCTGTCAACCTCCTTTGACCTTTGAATGATTCCCTTGCTGGATGTTATGGTGCATGCCTAGCTGGCAGTGTCTTCCTCAATTTAGCATTTTCAAATTAAATCTACATGGCAATATTAGTACGAACAATAATTGCATATCAACCACCTTAAGGAACATTCATTAACCACATGCAAAATTAATATAAACAGTCCATTTAACATGCCATTGTCATTAAAATTTTGCATAAATAAGATTAAGCCCAATGTCTATAGTTTGAGGAAAATATCATAAAAGTATCAACACTTAATGTCAAAGTCCATGATAACTTCAACAACCAGATCACAAATTCTACCCAAAAATGAGACCATAAACTAGACTTGTCAGAAAGTAGGACATTTCTAAGGCTCATCACCCCCAACTTGTCTCTTTTCTTGTCCTTAAGCATATTAGGGTCTCTAATTATATTGTAATTCAATCTCTTTATATTCTATTGTATTAGTGACCCCTTCATCCTATTTCAAGTAGAATCCCTTTTATTTAGACATCCTCTCCCATCTGGATTGCTTTGTTGCCCCTAGTTCTTCCCTTCTTCATGTTACAAGAGAAGGGGAAGATGAAATGTTAGAGGGAACTACGTAATTTGATGTTGTAGGGAGATTTTGATATACTCATGTGCCCTTACAACTACTACCAAGTAATTAAAAACATAATGGGATTCCTTCTTTTTTAGTTCTTGTGTCAAATCTTTCCATCTATCTTGGGAGAAAGCAAGTGCCTTCTTTCCTAACCTAGCTGCTAGTTCTTGGAATCTTTTGTAATCTCATTCTCTGCATTCCAAAATTTTCTTTTCTACCCAACTTATATCCATGAGGTCAATCCATTGCTCCATTACCCCATTGGAATCCTCTACCTCGACTATAATATGGAGGGGAAATGACTTCTCCCTCTCATGATAATATTTTTGTTGTTGACCTTGTAAACATGTAAAATGTACCGATTGACATTGTGCATCTGATCCTGACCACTAACATTGTTTCATCCTGAATCATCATTCGGTCTAACCATTTAATCAAATACCCTTATTTGATTAAATTCGTCAATATTCCTCTCTTAATTAAATAAACCAGTTATCTAATTAGGTCACCTCTTCTTGATAATTAAATTAACCATTTTGATCTAATTATCCTATTTAATTAAATAATTTATTTTATTTGATTAAATCTCTAAAGTATATCTATTAAATTAAATAAATTAAAACCTTATTTAGTTTAATCTAACATCATCTCTTTTAATTAAATAAATCAATATATTTATTTAATTAATCCCTTATCACATTCCTCTCATATTTGATTTAAATAAATCCACAAATTTAAGTCAAATAGGTCACATCATTTAACTCTTTCCATTAAATTAATTAACTTTGATTAATTTAATCTCCTCTCATGTCCCATCCTCTAACTTTTACCACTTGCACATGAAAATAGATTTAATTGATTTATTAAATCTTTATTTCCCTCAACAAGGCATCTTTTGGGAATATTCTCCAAGTTTGAATTCAAAATCCAAGTTGACATGTACATCCAACAAGGCATTTACTCTTTCTTACATGTCCTTTGCCTTGAGCCAAGTGGCATTTAATGCATTTTTCCTTCTCTCTTGCATATCATTTCAACAAAATCAAAATTCAAAAATAGGCATTTATTGGCACAATCCTCAAAACTTGCACATCCTCCATCCACTCATATGTTGACAAGTGGCATCTTGCCATTGGATGAATGTTAGTCCCACATTGCTCTATTTTGGACATTCATCCATCTTCTCATTCTATAAATAAGAGGCTTCATTCCTCCTTTTAACATCCACAATTTGAGTAAACTTACTATGCTCAAATATTTAGCAAATTCCATCCATTATCATTGAATCTTAGTTAGGTTATGTAGGTTTTTCCATTGGAGCAGTGACCATCCTTCGTCAAAGTGGATCATTCATCAACATTCATCAAGCTTGCATCATAGGAATTGGGAAAGGGCCAATTTTCACATCAAATTGACATTAATTCCCCCATGGGATCATGAGTTTGCTAGTTTAATTAGGATTCAATCTATATTTTATTGTTTTTTTATTATGTTCATCTCTCTTCCTAATTTAAACTTTGTAAATGGATTTCATGGGGAATCCTTGTTTTTACTTGCATTCTATCATCTAATGTGTTTGTTCTTATTATTTTGCAGGTATTAGGTTTAGGTTCACATTTTAGCTCTAGAAGGAGGGCAATCTCACCTTTCAATCATGTTTTTTTTAATCAAATTTACGCGTTTTTCTTTGTTTACAGGTTTAGTATCGTTGTTCAGCACTGATGGTTCTCCAGTGTCGCTATTCAGCACCGATGGTTCTCCAGCATCGCTGTTCAACACCGCTAGTTCTCTAGTGTCGCCATATAGCACCACTAGAAATTCAAACTGCAACGCTGAAGTCTTCCCACCCAAGATTTTGAATTTCAAACTGCACCACTTGACCAATCTGACTCGCGAGAATTTCAAAAAAATCAAACTACACTGCTAAGCAAAAGGGCGACACATTTGAGCTCATCGGTCTGGGTATAGAGCACCACTGATTGGTAAGCGACACTATACAACACCATTGGAGAAATCAAACTGCAACGCAATCACGGGTTGCGCCTCTAGAAGGGAGTAAAAAATTGGAATTTCATTTTAGCACGTGCTTTTTGTCAAATGATAGGTTTATCTTATGTTTTCTGCTTTTTAACCTCATTGTTTTGTAGAATCTGACTAGTTTTCTTTCTCGTAGGTTGGATCAATTAAAAACAAAAGAAAGAGAAGCATGATGATGGTATTACACAAAATCAAAGTGTTTTTAAACACTTTAGTGTTTGCTTAACACTCTTAGGAAACTGTTATCTCTTATTGCTTGGGATACTAATTTCTTTTGGGCTTTTAAAAAGAACCTTTTCAATTTTTGCAAAGACTTAAAACGAACATTAGGAATACAACTTACTAGAGTTTGTTTTTTTGGTTAACAATTAAACAAAACAACTCTCATTTGTCCTTTGGTGCTTTAAAAAGAACTCACAATTGCTTTGTAGCTCTAAAATGAACAAGTGCAACTTTGTCTTCGTGATGGCTTACTTAAACTAACTTAATTGAAAAATGACGTATGTGTTTCTCTCGCGCTTTATAGCAATCTTGAGAATCAAAAGGCTTTTTTTTGTGTGATTTTGGGTTGAGATAAAACAAGCACCTCCACACTTCATTTTGGGTTTAAAATTGAACAAAACATTGTGCGAGTGTGGGTAGGGCATTATTGTGTACATTCTCTTTCTTTGTGTTGCAAACAAAGATTGATCGAGTTACAGATATTGTCTTTACTCGCTTTTGTTTATCTTAGAGGGTCTACCTTGGGGAAAAAGTACTCACCCAAGGGAACGACTCAACCGGTAACACTCTAAAGCCAAGAGTATTTCCAACCGGGATATAAATGTGGGTATTGGAATAAACACCAATATCACATGGTTGGCTCTGACGAGATGGATATGAAAAGGGACTCTCATCGTATGGGTCAATCTCCACGAACGAAAAGTCCTAATTAAAACCCATGTTTTAAAATTGCCAAAATCCTTGATCTATTTGTTGGTGCAAGAATAGTCGTTCTAAAGCCGCCCCACACTTTTACGGTCTTTTAGTAGAAATGGAAAGCATGCCATGGGAGTTTCGTGGGTGTTGATGCTTGGCTGCCCTGAATGACATTAATGAGCCGTGGAGGGGAGCCAGTGGGGTCAAGCATCTAACCATTCGCTAAAGATAAGTGTACCTGAACTTGTCCAAGTGGGGTATCAACAAATATTATCTTCCATATCCATAGGGTTGTATTTATTCTTGGTTACGAAATACTTTTCTTGTTCAAAAACATCTTGAAAACAAACACTTAAACATCATCATCAAAATTTCAAACCCTTTAAGAGACAAATACGATTGACCCAATTCAAGTGTTATTGCTTTCCCTTGGGATTCTATCCTTAGAGGTTTCTAAACACTTGAATTACATCTCAATTTGTCTACTAAAGTTAAACAATAGGTAACCCTTGCCTTGAATTCATCAAATTTCCACATAACATACTTTGTGGGATTCGAAGAAATTAAGACATTGGACATTTAGTTTGGAAACCTAATCAAAGGAGTGTTTGTGGTAAAATAAAGCCACTAAGCAAATATAACAAAAAGGAACTCTTACATATGTTGAAACCTCACGATTTCCAATAAGTTAAATCCTAAAAATGAAAGTCCTCGATTCAAAATCCATAAATGTATGCTCAAATTCAACTACTTCTTGGTTATAAAGGTCTATAGAAGCATTGCATGTTCTTCAATACTGAGGTTTAGGTAAACAAAATGTCTTTTTTAGGTTCATCTTAGGATCAAAAGGAAATCAAAATCATTTTTCATCCATCCTTCAAACATCAAACCAAAAAATCATTTCATCATCATCTTTTGAGAAATCTTGAAATTATCTTTCATGCTAGGCTTTTTGGAAAAAATCAAAATCATCAAATCTTTGAGAAAAAATCCTTGAAATCTTTATCAAATTATCTTTGGCTAGGTATGTGTAGATGCATCCTTTTGCATATGCTTAGTCAAAGTTATCAAACTATCTTGTTTAACTAGGTCTATGTAGATGCATCCTTCTTCATATGCTTGGTTAAATTATCATCTTGTTTGAATAGGTGTGGGTAGATGCATCCTTCTCCCTACACATATTCAAATTATCATCCTTTGAGAAAATCTACCCCTTAGATAATCATCCAACATCTTAGGGTCTATTTATTCAATCAAAGCAAACCAAAATCAATCAAATCAAGGGCAATCCAAAGAATCAAAATAAAAATTCAAAACATATTCGAAAGTCCCAAAATTATGGCATCTCCCTTAAGATTTATCAAAAGATCAAAACATCCACATCATCCATCTCTTACATCATCGTCATATCACCTTTCAATCCTCAAGATATCCTAAAATTTCTCTTTTGTGCATAAAGTAAAGATCAATCCAAAGAATTAAGAGATTCATCTCCCATATTCTTGAAAATTGATCCTTGTTTTATGGTTCAAACTAGATCTCAATACAAGAAGATCATGGAAGTCGACAAAGAAACACCCGCTTCAAGTGATCTAAGCCAAACAAACGTCGAAATGAATCCAGTCGAATCAAGCAATCCTTTGACTATCTCATCATCACAAAACCCACAAGAGGAAATCCAAGGAGAAGATCTTACCTTTGGGATGTCGCATGAAGAAATAACAAAATTTTCCAAAATACAGAAAACCATAAGATCATCAACATCATGATGAGGCTTAACCCTTCACTATACATACTTGAACTAGCAAAACAAGGGGCCAAATTACCTTCCGATTTCGACGTGAGCTCTATAGTGGAACCATCTTTGGAGGCTATGCCTCTAATTTCATCCACACTTCCCATCTCATCTACACCCCCATCCCAAAGCATCACTCAAAACATTCCACAAATCACGACATCTTTTGCTCCAACCCAACCCAATGTCAATAAGGGAAATGCATTTCTTAATGCTATTCAAACACACCCCCTTGTTAATAATCAAGACTTGGATGCAAATACCATTTTGGAACAAAACATACCCCAAAATCCATTACATAAGTATGTTCCTCTCACTTTCCATAATCCTAATGATCCATCATCATCATCCTTCCGTGCAACACCTCAAACTTCTCTCCTCACAAATTTGCAAGAGGAAGGTGACATGTTCAGACTTGGGGGCATTTTTGACACCACATGATTTTCTCAAGAACTCACACCCCTCAAATTTCACCCCTTCCACCATTACCGCCATTATCCACACCTCTACTTGGCTTGGGGCTTCCACCTTTACCAAATATCAATAAAACCAACATTCCAAACACCAATCAAAACATCACACCAAACTCTCAAAACTTGTCATCGATATCACAACAACATATGACAACTACACAAGCAATTGCGACATCATCAACCACCCCCCTAACATCTCAAAACATGGTCTCTCAAGGGCCAATCACATCAACAACACCATTCACCACTCAAACCACCAACACGACATTGTTGCTCACCACCACCAAAAACACCATTCC
Source organism: Sequoia sempervirens (assembly GCA_007258455.2). Taxonomy (NCBI): domain Eukaryota; kingdom Viridiplantae; phylum Streptophyta; class Pinopsida; order Cupressales; family Cupressaceae; genus Sequoia; species Sequoia sempervirens. The sequence continues at coordinate 204,373 of VDFB02379529.1, read as the reverse complement.
AAATCTACCACCACCCCCACCACCACCAAAATCCAATTTATCAAACAAATACAACATGACATTGCAAGCCGCTCACCAAGCTGCTTATCAAAAGGCATTCCTACAAATGCAAAAGAAAAAAGCCGCACAAATAATTGCCCAACAAGCTGCACAAGTAGCGCAAAATGCTCAAGCCGCCCAAATTGCACAATAAGCGCAACATGCCGCATAGGCCCAAGCCTTATTGCAACAACAACAAAAAAAAGTTGCTCAAGCAGCCCAAGTTGCATTACAAGCACAAAAGGCTGCTCAAGCCCAAATACTATTGCAACAACAAGTGGCACAAGCACAAGCATCGCAAGCACAAGCTCAAGCTCAGGCACACACCTAATATCAAGCACAAGCACAAGCACAAATTCTTGCACAAAAACAAGCAACACAACTACAATCATATCAACAAGCAATAAAACAATATCAAGAGTAGCAAGAAGCAGCCCAATTGGTAGCCCAACAACAAGCGTTGTTGGAACAACAACAAGCATTGTTGGAACAACAACAAGCACAACAACAAGCAATCCTAGCACAACAACAAGAAGATCAATAATAAGCGTTGTTTATACAACAGTAAGTGCAAGCATACCTGGCTAGACAAAATGTGGAAATACCATCAAACACACCAACCAACCCACCCATCCAACCCACAATCGAAACACCCCAGAATACCTTCATCCCACCCCTTGATCAATAAAATGACGTAATGAAACAAATCAGGTTGCTCTCGCAACAAGTGCTCGATCTTCAATCAGGGAAAACCACAAAAACACCAAGCAACTTGTGTCCTTATCCATTTGACAGGAGCCTTGTGATGAAACCATTCCCTAAGGGATTTGAGATCTCCAAGTTTGAAAAATATCGTGGGATGAGAAACCCTGAAGATCACATAAGGGAATTCTAGGTTCATTGCATGGAAGTCGCATACGACGATACTTATCTGATGCGGCTATTTTCTAAGAGTTTCGCTAGCCACACCATGGAATGGTTCTCTCACCTACCTACATGCATCATAACATTCCAAGAAATTATAGATGCATTCATTAAAAAACTACACATGCAGTATTGCAATGGATGTCAATCTAGAAGAACTCTCAGCTCTGAAACAAGGTAAGAATGAATCATTTGCTTCATTCCTACAACGATGGCGATCCAAGGCCAATCGGAGCAAGTGGACCATGTCCGAGGAATGACAAGTTTTCACCATTATATCCAACCTTGACGGCCTCTTGGCATTTCATCTCAAGGTACAAGGGATCACCACATATGACCAGTTGATCTCCAAGGTGCTCAGCATCGAATGAGTCCTTATGACACAACCCGCAGGATCAACTTCATACCCCGAACAACAAAACAACCGTGTACCCACCAATTACAACGATAAACCTCACACGTGGGCAAGGAACAAAAATGTTACTAATGATGGTGTTGTCGACACCAAAGTGGTCATCAGTGCCCCACGCCAAAATACACCCACACCACAAATCCAAATCCAACACCAAAACAATCATCAGACAACACAACAACCAAACAACAATCAGACAATTCACAATCTCAATGATCAAAGGGGACCACTCTAACAGAACAAGAATTACCCCAAGCTAAAGTACACCACTCTTGGCGAACCACTAGAAGCCATCATGAAGAAGCTAATAAATGAAAAACTCATCAAAGCGCTCACCTACGAGAATTACCAAGAACCGGATGTGAAACCTCCTTGGTATAATGAGAATCAACTTTGTGATTTCCATAAAACCAAAGGGCATACCACGAATAGTTGTATGAAGCTAAAAAAAATAATTCAAGATCTCATAGATCAAAGAATTATAAACATGGAACAACCAATAGGAAACCAAGACCTTAAGATATACACGAATCTGATGCCTAACCATGGCAATAAAGGGAATAATAATAACAATGATAAGGGGAAAGACACCCACACAAATGTGCATCATGTGTATGAAACTGTCGTTGCCTCCCTAGATGAATACTGCACAGTCATCACCATCAAAGGCACCCATGCCGATTGTGGAGTCACCACAAGAGGCGGAAAAGTTACCATCGCAGGATCATCCCAGCCAAACAGAGTCCCTGCATCTAGATCTATCCCTAATGGATATAATGTCCTTGATCAACTCAAAAAAATGCCAATGTAAATCTCCATCACGGAGTTACTAAAAATCTCATCGACCCATAAGAGAATCCTTGAGGAAGAGTTGGCTTCATCCACTGTCCTAGCAGATCTTAATGCGGAACAATTCCAACCTATGGTTGAAAATATCATTTTGCCAAATCTCCTCACATTCTCCAACTAGGATTTTCCCGCTCAACCATCTCACAACCGTGCGCTCCACTTAGAAGTCATCGTACAGAAGAGAAAAGTAAAAAGGGTTTTGGTGGATGGAGGTGCGGGCTTGAATATATGTTCTCTGAAGCTCATCAAACAATTGAAAATATTAGAGGATTCTATCGATAAAGGAAAGGATATCACAATAAGAGCATATGATGATCAATAAAGAGTGTCCCAGGGCATAATCAAACTCCCTATTCAAGTAGGGCCTGCTATGATGGAAACCACTTGTCAGGTCCTAGACCTCAACTTACCGTATAACATCCTTCTGGGACGTCCATGGATTCATGCAATGAAGGCAGTAGCGTCAAATTTCCATCAATGTATTAAATTTACACATGAAGGAGAAGAAGTTACCATCCATGGAGATCCTGAAACCTTCACTATTGCAAAAGCCTTGAAGCAAAATACTATAAAATCCCCCAAGTACCAAAAAATGATGAGGGTCCATCTACACCATACATTGATCCCGCCACTCTCACATCCACTTTTGCGACAGAGACACCTGTCACTCCCGCCATTCCCACCATTTCTAACACAAAGGTCATCATCTAAGATAACGATTGTGGAAACTACATGATCCCTAAAAATGCTTTTGTGGTAGGAGAGTTACCACAATCTCCTAGATCATGAGGACGTCTGCAAATAAACGAAGCCTCCACATCTCAAACGTCTCCTAAAGACTATCCCAACTTTACAAGTTGGGGAGATATTGGCCAAGAAGTTATTGAGGTAGATCCATCTCATATGCTATACCAAGATGAGAGACTAGTAGCTGACTTACCAATGGATGACAGAAGCAAGGGTCTGCAAATGATGCTCACAATGGGCTATGATAGAAACCAAAGACTTGGGAAAAATGACAATGGGCTTATAATACCTATCATTCCGAAGATGCGAGTGATAAAAAATCTTGGCCTTGGATGTACCCCTCTAAGTATAACCATACGTGGCCGAAGTCCTCCAGTTAGAATGGTTAATAATCCTCAGCCAACCGCAGCAGAACTACGCTTACCAATATCTACATGTCGCGTCATAGATAACTTCACATTTGACATAACCAATGTCTATAGTAGTAGTGATGACGAGGATCCCATGACCAACTTACCTAGGCTATTTGAGGATACCACTCTTTGCATGATTAGCACCCTATCTTTTGAATCATACCACCAAAATTATGAAATCCGCCTAGTATATCCCCAACTCATCGACTATGACCAACGAGGAGCACTAATTCTCGATACATTTGAAAATGATGAGGCACTTTCGGAATTCATGGGACTATGAGATAACATTCCATGTGGGGATCAGAAAGTAGGGTTCATAATCGAGCTAGATACACATGCCTATTATGGGGAAATGATTGAATCCCTCAGTCACAAAAGTGAAAAATTAAGAATAATATCTAAGTCCTTGAGTGAAAACTACACTGTGGTACTCTCTAACCAAAAAAAATTAAAAAGAAATGATGTATCCAATGGTGAAAACCTCTCTGAGGCACCCGAGGATGGGGGATTCAATCTTCCTTTTAGAGCTATTCATCAAGAAAAATTAGCAGTCCTGGCAGAAAGATGCAATCTGGTCAATCTAGGAATAAAGGAAACCTTGCACATTACATTCTATGCCGAGTCATTACTATTAGAGGAACAAGAGCTCCTAGCAGCCTTCCTAAGAGAAAGACAGATAAACTTCGTATGGAGCTATGTTGACATGCCTGGGCTTGATCCAGAGATCGTGGTTCACCACTTAGCAGTATATCCAGAAGCAAAGCCTGTTAAACAAAAACTTTGAAAAATGCACCCTCAGATCGCCCTATTAGTCAAAATGGAGCTAAAAAAGCTATTAGATGTGGGATTCATTCGACCGATAGATTATCCAAAATGGGTGTCAAACTTGGTACTTGTCTCAAAACCCGATGGGGGCATCAGAATCTACACAGACTTCAAAGACTTGAATAAGGCATGTCCAAAAGATGACTTCCCGCTTCCAAACATTGATATGATCATTGATATGACAGTTGGACATGAAATGTTGTCACTAATGGACTATTTTTTTGGGTATAATTAGATTATGATAGCTAAAGAGGACCAACATAAAACAACTTTCACTTGTCCATGGGGGACTTATTGCTGGAAAATGATGCCATTCAGCTTAAAGAATGTAGGAGCAACATATCACAGGGCCATGACATTGATATTCCATGACATGATCCATAAGACGGTCAAAGATTATGTTGGTGACATTCTAGCCAAATCCAGAAAGAGAAAAGATCACATAGCAACCTTAAGTGCCATTTTTGACAGGCTGGAAGAGTACAAGGTCAGATTAAACCCAAAGAAGTGCGTCTTTGGCATACAATCAGGAAAGTTGCTAGGATATATAGTGTCAATGAGAGGTATCAAGGTAGATCCAGCAAAGGTAAAAGCAATCCTTGAATTGGAGGCACCAAAAACATTTAAGCAATTGAGAGGTCTCCAAGGCAGGCTTCAATCCATTCAAAGATTCATAGCACAGTTGGCAGACAAACAAAACCCATATTCTCACCTACTTCACAAGGGAGTAGCGTACAAATGGGATAATAAGTGTGAAGAGGCATTCAATAAAATCAAAGAATATTTACTTACACCACGGGTCTTAATGCCACCAATCCCAAGAAAACCATTAATTCTCTACGTGTCAGCAATAGTAGCAGCCCTTGGAGCTCTCCTAGCCCAGCATGACGAAAATGGAACATAAAGGGCCATTTATTACATTAGTAGAACAATGGTTGGGCATGAGCTAAACTAATCATTCATAGAAAAATCATGTCTAGCAATAGTGTTTGCATCACAAAAATTCAGACATTACATGTTGGCACATAAAATAAAACTCATTGCCAAAATTGACCCCCTCAAGTATTTACTGTCAAAAGCAATACTCACTGGAAGAATGGCCAAATGGGTGATGATATTGTCATAATACAACATTGAATATGTGGAGTGGAAAGCAATCAAAGGCCAAGTCATTGCAGATAAGCTTGTAGAAGCACCAATCTATTCAGAGAATCCTCTCGTCTCAGAGTTTCCATACGAATCTATTTTCAATCTCAACGTAGCTGACCACTGGAAACTGTACTTTGATGGCTCATACACACAACATGGATCAGGATCCAGTGTCTTCTTTATCACCCCACAAGGGGACTGCATACTAAGGTCCTATAAGTTGGTGTTTCCCTACACCAATAACATTGCAAAATATGAGGCTTTAACCATAGGTCTCAGAATAGCAGTGCAGTGGAACATTATAGCTCTTGGAGTATACAGAGATTCCCAATTGATAATAAATCAAGTGAACGATGAATACCAAACTAAAGATGACAATCTCACTCCATACAAAAAATTGGTGGAGACTCTTAAAGAATCCTTCATCGAAATCACATTTGAGCAGATTCCTAGAGCCAACAATAGAGCAACAAATGCCATGGCAACAATTGGATCTTTACTGGACAATCCTCACAATTTTCCAAAATATGAATTCCTGATAGAGCAACTTCTCGTGCCCGCATTCAAGGTACCAGAATCAAAATTCATGTGTGAAATCATTGGTCTCGGTGATCCTTGGTACCACATCATTTATACATACCTTCGAATAGGAGTCATACCCGCCGACTTACCCTCAAACCTAAAATGAACCTTTGTTAAAAAGGCATCCCGATTCATCATCCTAGGAGATACCCTATATCGTAGGAGCATAAAAGGAACCTTACTGTACTGCTTAAATGTTGAGGAGGCATCAACCACCCTAACTGAGGTCCATAACGGTATTTGTGGTTCTCACTCGAGTGGAATGACCATAGGAAAGAAAATGTTGAGGATGGGGTATTATTGGCCTACAATGGAAAGAGAGGAACATGACTATGCCAGAAGGTGTCTATAATGTCAGTAGCATGGGGACCTCATCCATGCTCTAGCTCAAGAGATTCATCCCATCATCACACCATGTCCCTTTTCGTAGTGGGGACTAGATCTCATTGGGAAAATCACACCCACCTCATCTAATGGCCACAAATTCATCATAACCACCACAGAGTACTTTACTAAGTGGGTGGAAGCCATAACCATGACGTATATAATTGGGAAACAAATATCAAAGTTCATCCTGAACTATCTCATTTTCTGCTATGGTTTTCCACAAGCCATTATCTCAGATAATGAGACACCATTTAAGAATCAGGAGGTCCGCGACTTATGCAAAAAATTCAAAATCCAACATTGCTTCTCCACCCCATACTATCCCCAAGGCAATGGCCAAGAAGAAGCCACTAACAAAACTATTTTGAAAATCATCAAGAAAATAGTCAATGACACAAGTCGTGACTAGCATTTGCAGCTTAATCTCGCCCTTTGGGCCTATAGAACCAACATCCGCACACCCACCGACACCACCCCTTTCTCCCTGGTCTACGGATTAGAAGCAATACTCCCCATTGAGATCGAGCTCTCATCACTCAAGATATCACTACAAAACCTCATTACAGATGAAGAGTACCAAGTATCAAGATTGAATGAGCTGGAGCTACTGGATGAGCAACGTATAAATGCTTTGAATCACTTGCAAGTCTATCAAAATAGACTCAAAAGGAGCTATAATAAGAAAATCAAAAGCAGGACTTTCCAAGTCAGAGAATTGGTATTAAAGGAGAATCAGAAGAATGTACCAAACCCAAGCAACAAAGCAAAATTTGAACCCAATTGGTTGGGACCATTCATCATCACAACAAGTTATAAGTCAGGGGCATATCAGTTATCAACACCCGAAGGGGAACCTCTGCAAGAGCCCATGAATAACTCTCATCTCAAAAAGTTTTATGCCTAAATCTTTCAAGGTATAAAACCAAAAAATCTAAAAAATCAGAAACTGTCCTGAAAAAATGGTTACTTTAGCGAAAACCTAGCAAACAGGCGTCTTGGTGACAACAAAAAAAATCAAAAAATCCAAAATAATCAAAAAAATGATCAAGAATAGTAAAGAAAAAAAAATCCTCTAGTGAAAACCACTTCAGTGGCACTTTGGGCAAGTACCTTGGTGAAAACTTGGCAAATAGGCGCCTTGTGTAAATAAGCACTTTCCATCCACCAGGATCTTTACGGCTTGTTCTGCATCATCCATCCATTACATTTCCATCATCCATCGCATTCAGATCTCCATCCATCACTCATCCACCCGCATCTGCACCATATCTTGGTCTTGTGTTTGTATCATGATCCCTCTTAGTATTACTCGGCCCATCCTCAAGGTCAGTTTGTCCTACCTTTATCGGAGTAGTCTATTGCATCACGCTGGGGGCATGTTCTCATCAGATCAGATTCATGTATATTCTTAAAGTCCTAAAATCAAAAAATCCAAAAACATCAGAACATCAGAAAATCCAAAAACATCAAAACACATCAAAATCCCAAAATAGGTCAAAAAATCAATCAAAAAGTAAAAAACAAAGTCATCTTGTCAAACTACGGGTCTCTGAGCCTTGAACGTAGGCAAGGTTGATCGTTGATCATCCCCCAAGACACTTAGGTTAGTCCTTTAGGCGTCGTCATAATAAACTGACATTTCATCATGTATATCTTCATCTGTAAATCGATCAATTTGTCAGTCGAACTACGTGGTCTTTGCGTGTATAACGTAGGCAAGGCTAATCTGTTGATCAGCCCCCGAGGCCCCTAGGATAGGTCTTTAGGTTAGTCTCTTGGTCAAAATCTCAGAAAACCTCAAAAACATCAAAAAATTGAAAATCAAAACATTTGAAAATCTCCAAAAACACCAAAAACAGCCTCAAAACATTGCAAAAACTCCAAAAACATCCAAATATTTGAAAAAATCCATCCGTCTCATCTCGCTTACACCCACAATAACATCGCTCATAATAAACAATCATCATTCTCAATCTTTGGTAAGATAATCAGAAACAAGTCTAGTCGGTGAAAAGTGAAAACTCAAAACATCAAGTTTTAGGTCTAAGTCAGTACATAAACAAGATGGTCAACTCTTTGTGTCGATAACCTATCATCCAATTGGTTCCATATCAATCATTTGAAAGAATGCTTAGGATAAATGAAATAACATGCCACCATCCACTAACATGCCATAGGATGTATCCTTCCTACAATGGGCATTATCTTTTGGCAATAATTTCGGTCCTTATCCTTAAAAACCACATCCCCTTTTGGTTAGCGGTATTGAAGAACATCAACTTGTTTGTTTGTTTACTTTATCTTTATCTTTTGACTTATCTTATTGTACTCATTCCAAGGACTTCTCGATGATATCCGAACAGAGGATTTAGAGAAATAGGAATGGGGCAACGATCATTATCTTTTGCTTGCTGTGCTTGTGGGACGTTCTTGTAATATAACCTTGGTGAATACTTGCTTTGTTAGGTATGTATGGAGGAAGTTTTGGGCAACTTGTTGACTATTGCATTGATTGGTTATACATTTCTGTGTTTTGGTCTGAGGTGTTTGAAACTTCTAAAGTACATCCTAGCAAGGTTTCTATATGTCAGGTGTGAACAAAAATGCTCCTATCTATTTTTCAAGTTAGAGTCCATCACACTAGGTACAACGCCATCCTAGTTTTTTATACCTTGATGCATCATACCACGTGTGTCATCAAACATAAGAAAATTGGTCTTTTGAAAATCCCAACTCCTCGGCAAGTAATCATCATCATTTGCATATTCATCATCTTGCGTCTCATTGAAATGACTTCTTCTCTTTCATTCCTTCTTGCTCATCGCACTAACAAGGTACTATGATAGTTAGTCATCATCATCATCAATCCTGCATCCAAAAATCATTAGCATATTGCATAAACATATCATATAGGAAACATATGCATTGCATTTTCATCATCATATAAACATGGTATTATAAGAATTTTTCATAAATTAGCACATCCCTCTCTCATTACATTGCATCACATTGCATTTATCACATAAATCATCGCATAACATTCATTTGCATAAACATTTCATAACCATTTCACATTACCGCCTGCTGCATAATCATACATAATATGTACATAAGCATTATAGATAATATTTGTTATTCTAAACATCTTAAAACCATCTCATTTGCATCATCAATACATATCATATAAAACACGACCATTGCATCTACATTGCATTATATATTCCACTAATCATCCATATCATCTCATAAATAGCATCACAAATCACTTTTTTACATTTTATTGTATAAATCATTCCACATCATTATAAGCATAAATAGGAACACAACAATCCATTACATGCAAAGCACACATCCATCCATAATCATTTCATATATAAGCACGATTCACATCATTTCGCGTATACACCATAGATCATTTCCATATCATATTGCATATCATATCATTTCCAATCATCATATAGACTGCAACATCATTACTCATCACATAAATACATTCATAAGTCAACAACATAATATAGATCTGTTAGTCATAATCATTACATAATGCATATATCATCAAAAATAAATGCATGCATAAATACATCATATAACACCATAACATCATTGCACAACATATAGAAATAGAATCATCCATACATGCATAAATAAATGATACACATCACATCATATCAAAATTGTCATCTCATATATATATCATCATCGAGTAACTATCATAGTACAAAATAATTGAATCACTATACATGGATGTATGTCAATCAGTACAAAAAAGCCCATCGGGCTATAAAAAAGGAGCCCATAAGTCATAAAAAGTATCATCTCGATCAAGATCTACCCATTCTGTTTGTTGCCCTCGCCCCTGTCACCGTGACCCTCTACTGGTCTGTGGCTGGTCCACTGCGAGTAGTCAGGGGCCCACTCTACTCTAGGCATGGTCTGGTGATAGTGCATGCGGTAATAATCCGCCTCTCGCACGACCTCCTTGTAAAACCTAATGGACACTATGCTCTGAGAGGAGGAGGCTACCATGCTCTCTAACTACTATCTCTGGCCCATCTTTGTGGTTGCCTGTAACTCTGTGGCCTGTCTCTGTAGTATGACCTAGTCCCTCTCAACCCTGACCTGGTCGGCCTACAACTGTGTAATCAATGTATCTCGGGGATCCACTTGCCCTGTTGGCTGCCCTCGTGGAGGTTGTACCTGAGGTTGATCCTCGCCCCCAGCCTGTGGTGGTGCATCTGCCTACCCCTGCTACCTAGCCGACACCTGATGTTGATCCTACATCTGCATGTCACCCTGACCTGGCTGAACTGGAGGCTCGATCGGGTGGTCTTGTCATACACCATCCCTCTGTCCTCATCCTCCCTCTCTACCTCTCACTCTCCGCCGATCGGGGATTGCTCCTAGAACTGTCAAATGTAGGGGAGGTCAGAACTAGTCTCTGTATACTTGGGTGATGCTTGGATCTGCAGGCCCCTGATCATAAGCCCATGGCCGAGCCACCAAATGTTTGAAGTTGTCCATGGCCTTCGAGGCAGGAATGTATCGCCCCCATGAAACCTGTGACATGGTGCGGGAAAATACGGTCACATAATCATCATTTGGCCAATCCTGAGGCTCACCAAACTGACTCTGCACGTGCCTGGGCAGATATCTCTCTATCATCGTGTGCTCTCGCCCCTGCATAAAGTGGTCCTGGCGAGTGTAGAAAATATAATGTGCATCGTCAACCCATCCGGGCTGACCAAGGTACGAACGCCATATAAACACCTACATCTCATCTAAGACCCTCCTCCAATAGGGAATCTCATGGTCACTTGTGTGTGTGAAGGACACACCACCTCTGTAGCACCATACAAGGGGATCATCAGAGCCCATCAAAATTGCAACAACCAGTGATCGAAGGACAGCAATGTGCTCCCACACCCATACGTGGAGGAGTGTCACCCCTGCTCCGAGTGCTCTTCCATTGAAGTAGATGTACTTGTGGAGATCTCTGTACAGTGACGCAAGAAGAACCGACCCCCAAGCAAAGCGAGTAGGCCTGTCATGCATCACCATGCGCTCCCAGCAGAGTCCCCTATCGGGATTGAAGTACCAGCCTCATCGATTTGGGGCAACGAGACCTTAAATAATCACCACAACAACCAAGTGGAAGGGAGGGGCCAGAGCCCTGTGTCGCTCAAGCTTGATCTGCCCCTCACAAATGACAATATCCTCTGTGGCAAGTACTGTGTGATAGGCATTCTGCCCCTCATCTATATCGAAAATGACGCGCCGACCATGAATCGACAATCTCAAGATGCGCCAAATGTCCTCCAAGGTGACGGTGGCCTCACTGGTGGGAAGGTGGAAAGAAGAGGTCTCGTTGTGCCATCTCTCGACAAGCGCTGACATCATCCCAAAGTGGGTGTGAATGGGCGCTGCGTAGGCGATGTACCACAACCCCATGTCTCGTAGTCGATCTTGATCTCTGTCACTCAGGTCCCACAAGTAACCAAAGAGATCTCACGACCTATGCTCTCGGGAGTAGAGCTCCCTTGCTGTGTCCTGCTTCAGGAAGGGTCATCATGTTAAAAATTTTGAATTTTTTTTGTTGAGCATCCAAGAAGCCACTCTAGCGTCGCTATCCATGAAGGTCTTGCAGTTTGATTTTTATCAAACTACGACGCTGGGGCTCAAAATGCCAAAAGTGCATCGCTGCGGTGCACTTTCCTTCCAAGTGACACAATTTGAAAAGATTCTTGTCGATAAAGAACCGCCGTGTCACACTTTAGAAATGACCCTGCCGGCCATGAGCTCAGCATTGGAGTTTGGAATTTGTTTTCAAACTACAAACTCCATCGTCGTGGCGCAATCTGACACCGAGCGACACAGTTTGATTTTTGAGCGGCGCTATATAGCGTCGTTGCAGAAGGACTGACTTTGAAAGCATTAAATGAATGCTAAAAACAAAAAAATAAAGCTCAAGTAAGGATCATTTACCGGTGCCCCAATGCCGAGTGGCCGCTGGTACGTTCGGACTCTGTCAGAAATGTGCATCGAGAACTGTCGTTACGCCATATCGTCAGGAGGTTAGAGCTCAAATCTCAAGGTTGCTAGATGGTTGTGTGTGAAAATGAATCGAAAGTGACCCCTCAAAGCCTTTTTAAGCTTGAAAATTAGGGTTTTTTGACCCTGTTTGGCTATCCTGCTAGGGTTTTGGACCCTTGAGCCTATTTTTGTCCAGTTGAGGCTTGTTTTACACCACTTTATTGTGTTTAGACACATTTTTGGCCTCTTGGAGCCTTTTTGGACCTGTCGGGCACCTTGTCCTCTTTTTTTCGCGAGATCACCCAAAAATTGAAATTTTGTCCAATCTCTCGAGGGGGCAATATATTGGCATGTTTTCTCTTGCTGGGCAGCAATGGGGCAAGATTTTAAAAATGAAATTTTTTGACTTTGATTGAGATCGTTTATTTTTTGAACCAATGCAACGAGTACATTGCTTCAAAGAGGGGCAAAATGTAGACACGTAAAATGTACTGATTGACATTCTACATTTGATCATGACCACTAACATCGTTTCATCCTGAATCATCCTTCGGTCTAACCATTTAATCAAATACCTTTATCTGATTAAATTCGTCAATATTCCTCTCTTAATTAAATAAACCAGTTATTTTATTAAGCCACCTCTTCTCGATAATTAAATTAACCATTTTGATCTAATTATCCTATTTAATTAAATAATTTATTTTATTTGATTAAATCTCTAAAGTATATCTATTAAATTAAATAAATTAAAACCTTATTTAGTTTAATCTAACATCATCTCTTTTAATTAAATAAATCAAAATCTTTATTTAATTAATCCCTTATCACATTCCTCTCATATTTGATTTAAATAAATCCACAAATTTAAGTCAAATAGGTCACATCATTTAACTCTCTCAATTAAATTAATTAAATTTGATTAATTTAATCTCCTTTCATGTCCCATCCTCTAGATTTTACCACTTGCACATGAAAATAGATTTAATTGATTTATTAAATCTTTATTTTCCTCAACAAGGCATCTTTTGGGAATATTCTCCAAGTTTGAATTCAAAATCCAAGTTGACATGTACATCCAACAAGGCATTTACTCTTTCTTACATGTCCTTTGCCTTGAGCCAAGTGGCATTTAAGACATTTTTCCTTCTCTCTTGCATGTCATTTCAACAAATTCAAAATTCAAAAATAGGCATTTATTGACACAATCCTCAAAACTTGCACATCCTCCATCCACTCATAGGTTGACAAGTGTCATCTTGACATTGGATGAATGTTAGTCCCACATTGCTCTATTTTGGACATTCATCCATCTTCTCATTCTATAAATAAGAGGCTTCATTCCTCCTTTTAGCATCCACAATTTGAGTAAACTTACTATGCTCAAATATTTAGCAAATTCCATCCATTATCATTGAATCTTAGCTAGGTTATGCAGGTTTTTCCATTGGAGCACTAATAATCCTTCATCAAAGTGGATCATTCATCAACATTCATCAAGCTTGCATCACAAGAATTGGGAAAGGGCTAATTTTCACATCAAATTGGCACCAATTCCCCCATGGGATCATGAGTTTGCTAGTTTAATTAGGATTCAATCTATTTTATTGTTTTTTTATTGTGTTCATCTCTCTTCCTAATTTAAGCTTTGTAAATGGATTTCATGGGGAATCCTTGTTTTTACTTGCATTCCATCATCTAATGTGTTTGTTCTTATTGTTTTGCAGGTATTAGGATTGGGGTTCGTACATACCTCTATGATGTTTATTTGTGATAAATGAGGCTAATGCCTTTATCTAAACATCTCCCACAAAGATTAACTTGGGTTCCAAGCAGTATCTTAGGGAATGGCCAAATTATGCAAATAGAATTCACACAATTGATCATGCATATTTGGTGTGGCCTCTTGATGGGCTTTTAAGGTGGGTGATGATAAAGAAGCTAGGAGGTCACTAATTAGTTGGCTAAATTGAAAACTTCAAAAAAATTATCGCAAAAATAAGTTGTAGACCCTAGCAAGCGGTTTGGATTTTAAAATATGAACTGTCTTATCAACCATTTCTTCCATTTTCACCTTTAGCCTTTTAATCATTTTGTCCCTCTTTTCAATATTTATGTTATATATCTCTATCAAATCATATTTTATTTATCCCATTTTCTTTGTGATTGGGAGACTCTTTTTTTTTTTCCATAATTCAATTCCAAGGGTAACCATGGTAGGAGTTTTTTGTATCATTGGAGTTTTATTTTGATTTTTCAGGTCGTGGAGTTTTCTTATTAATTTCAATTATTTCCAATTGGAACAACGTCTCCAAACCTACTCCTTGTTGTTCATAAACATGTAGTTTTTTCTCCAATTATTTAACCTTAGGTTCCATCCCAACCTCTCTTTGTTGGTGACCTTTTATTTGATTCTCTAGTTCCTTTATTTTTTGTAGATCTGCATGCAACTCATTATTTTCAATTTTTTTCACGTCAAAATCAATTCATTGTCATCTCCTGTAAATAATTCTTCATTAGTCTTAGTTAGTGAAGGAAATTCTTCTTCAACAACTGGACTATTATAAGGTTTTTGCTTCTTCCTTGCTATAAATAAAACTTCAGATTCAGAATTTGAGCTACTGTTTAGATATATAAATTGCAAGGTTTTAGATTGCTCTTGATTACTAAGAAAAATTTCTTACTCTATTTTAGACTCTATTATCACAACCTTTTCCTATTGAGGTTGGGTCTTCCCTCTCACATTGCCCTTCTTCTTAAGGTGATGTGACCACCTTTTAGGCCACATCAACCTTTTATGTTTGTTTTTGGGTGTAGAGGAAGAGGGTATACTTTTTATTTTATGATGCTTGGGTTTGGAAGGGTTTTTGGTGGCAATAGGGGTTTCCACCTCTATAGGTGATGCGGGTTGTGCTATAGAAGTTGTAGGTTGGGTTTCCTATATTTTTGGCTCTAATTATCCATCAATGTTGTGGGTAGGTGATGCAATATGTGGGGAAGATGGTACATATTTCTCTTTAGTAGTTGTAGATGACTCATTCACCTCCCAAGCCATGTTTTCTTTGTCTAACCCTGGCCTCATAAGTATGTCATTTATATTGTTACAAGCTAGAAAATTTTCCCAAGGAACATCAGGGAATTGGGTTCTAAGGATTCTTTTTACCAACAAGGTGACCAAGAAGTAATGAGATAGGGAAGATTGATTTTTTTTTTCTTTTATACTCAGGAAACATCTATTTCAATATACTATACAAGAAATTAAGGACATTCGCTAGCCTTTAATGGTGGAGGTGACTCAAGAATTTGAAATGTATTGTGTACAAAAGAGGCTACCTTCCATTGCAAGTTAAATATTTAATTATATATGAAGTGAAAATTTCTCATAACCATGGTAGGGAAAGTCATTTAGTACCTTGAGCTAAGGAGTCCAATTGCTCTCCTAGCTATGTAAATTCATTTCATGTTGTGATTGCATCTACTCACATTGGAAATTCTTCTTCCACTGTGGGCAATCTGAAAACCTTTGAAACATCCACTCTCGAAGCTAGGATTGTGGCTTCATCATTTTCCAATGTACTAGAAAATTGTCGTGTCATTTCTTCTTTGAAATCTATAAGATGAAGGAAATATTCCAACCATCCAACTTGTTGGAAGATAGGAAAACACATATGGTATTCTAATAATAAATTATGATTTTTTGGTTCTCATTTGATAATGTCTCCTCCCATTTTGAAGTCTCACAACCTTCATCGAGAAAAAATTGCTTCAATATGTGCTTCAATTTTCTTACTAATCGAGCCTTAATTCATGTTCCTCTGAGTAATATAGCCTTTGTGTCTATAACCTTTGTGACTCTGCAAAGAAAATTCAAGCTGGTGTATGCAATTCATTTTATTTTATTTTACAATGAATTTGATAATGAAAACTTAACCAGTCCTTCCCCCCAACTTAAAGTGGTTATTTATCCTCAAATGGCAAGGTACATGAGAATTATAGAGGTAATATTATTTTAAGCATTATATATATAAATATAATATAAATTAAATAACATGAGCGTGAATTCCATGGGATATTAATAGAATTTAATGGCAATCATAGTTGGTAATGTGAAAAATACCTGCAATATGTGTAGTGATAGGAAAGATGGCATGTGTGATGTTGATTTGAACACTGCCAAGTAGCAATGTGTTGAGGGAAATAAAATGATGGAAATAAAGTATTGTGGGAAAATTTTTGTATAGAGAAATATCAGAATGATGGAACATGACTAGAAAAGGCTTGATACGAAAAAAGAAAGTTGCAACATGCACAAAATTTATTTATAATGAATTGATACATGTTGCATGTAATGGGTAGTGAATAGGAGTGGTTGCATGTAAAATTGATGTACAATTGAAAGTGATAGTTGTTGCATGTGGATTGGTATTAGATGTAGTTGCTACTAGCAGTAGTAGAATAAGTCCCTTGTATAATGCCTCAAGGTTTTTGCTTGGTTTTTGCTACAAGTCTCGTGAGAAGATTTGCTTGTAACTTGTATGTATTCAAAAATAGTTGTTGTTTGTGGTACAATTTATTGGTGGCATCATGCATGTGTGTGCATGTGTAAGTTTATTATTGAGTGAGAATCATAGCTACTATATATCAGTAGGTGATTTCGTTGTCTCATATACATATGCAACAATTGGTGATTCAACCATGTCTTGATGATTTGGAATTAATGTTAAATCTATGAATTGTATAAATTATTACTTCAAATCTTGTAGAAATTCATCGTTATGCAATAGATTTTTATAAAGCTTTAGTTGATTTTCATCAACCATCAAAGATAATCTATTGTATCAATAGTAGTTATTTATATTGCTCCATTCTGAAAGACATGTTTTCATAAGGACCTAGCCACCGTGTCCATAATTTACACTTATGTTCCTTATACCTTGAATCATAAAGCAATGCCTAGTCCTCGTGAGACCCCATATGTGTTGACTCTTTTGTATGATTTTTTATTTCTATGATTGGACTATTTAAAAGTTTTTGTTGTCAAATAAGGTTTGCACCCCTGCTAAGCTATGAACTGTAGCAACCTATTGACACATGGGAACACTTTGAGGTTGTGGGTGACCTGGGAATGAAGTGAACCTCCAGATTATGGGCTGGTTCCCCTTAAGATAACTTGAAAATACTAAAAATGATAAGGAAGAGAGTAAAAAGGATATGCTTGAAATTTAAAACCTATCACTAATAGGTGGTACACCAAAGATAAAATTTGACAAGACTGTTGAAACTCATAGAAATCTTAATAAAGCTAAACAATCTCACAACACAGAAATTTATGTTTGCAAAAGTGATTCTATGTAAGGTTTTGACTGTTCTAATGCTTAACACAAGGAAAAAAATGATGTTTTCACAGATATAAATGCAATAGAAAGAGATCACTAACATAAACCTTCACTATGACAACATTCTTTGCATCCAGTACTGAAGGAATCTGATAAAATAAAAGATTGCACAAAATTTTATCATGCAATTCAAAACCAATACTAAACAACAAAGGAAATCGGTGAAGGAAATGACTTTTTATTGAGAAAAATAAGGAGTCTTTGTATTACAAACTTGTAGTATTCATAAAAATGAGTTACAAAGTCTGAATGATGCTCTTTCAACAATCTCTTAACCAAGAACTCCCCTTTACAAAGAGGCAAAAATGCCATATATACAACAAAAAAACTAAAAAAGTGTTGGCCCCTGCCTTAGGGTTTACAAAAAATGAGTCGGCTCCTAAACATGTTGACCCTCGAAGAGTTTTGGAAATAAAGTCAATGAGGCATTAAATGTGCATACCCTGTTCATGTCAGTGAAAGCTCGCTCCCGGGCTTGGCCTTCAGATCTTTTGCAACCATCGCATTAACTCGCAACCCTCGTGTCCACCCTTGAGACTTCTTTGTAGAGCTTCTTTAAATGTTTTGAAGCACTCTCATTAATGTTGATCTACCTTTGCCAGTAGACATCCCAGCTGTCATTGAGACTCGCAGCTTCTTTCTTTCCGCTTTCCTCTCATTCTAGATCTTTTTGCAAGTTGACCCCCTTGAGAAGCAACATCCGACTTTTCCATCTAAATCTTTATAGACGAACACCACTGTTCACCAAGCCGATTGATCATCCTTAATCACAGAGTAGATCCATACCACACACAGTCTGTTGATCTTCTTCATAGGAATGGTCACACCGGTCAAACTACCAACAATTCGCCTTCAACCTCCTCTAATTGGTTGAACAAATACCACATGGGATCCTCAGACGATCAAAAGTTATTCCCACAAAAACACATGTTGGTGAGACACTAGCTGTGTCTCCCCGATGCTATAATGCTCCATAGCAGCTATCGGCATAACATACAACTATCGGCAAGAGTTTTCAACGAGCTACAAGAGTCATATCGATATCTAACACATTGCCTGGACCATTCCTATCAACAAGATAGCATGGCAATCCCCCATGTCACATCGAAGCATCCTTCTGTTGGCGAGACTTCCTCAGTTGGCAAGACATCATACCAATAGCAAACCATTCGACCAAGAGTCTTGGCGATGCTCATCATGAACATATCCATCGATAAGACCAACTGTCATCGACAAGACATCATACCAAGGGTAACACCTTTCCTCGATGCTAATTTTCACTAGGAATTCCACCGAAGACATACATACCCATCGACAAGACAATTGTTCATCGGCATGCGTCATATAGAGCCCTTAAGTCTTACCGATGTCAAAACACTTGTTGGGGAGACCAAAAGTCATCGGCAAGACATCACACTAAAGAGTCCTTTCATCAGTGAGACTTCCTCAGTTAGAAAGACATCATACCGAGAGCAACACCTTTCGTCCAAGAGTCTTGGCGATGCCACCCCTGTGAACAACTGTCTGTGAGAGTTCTCCCCAAGAGGAGAGAAATAGAAAACTCACAACGACTGAAATGTCTTGGCGACCCGAGCATTTCGAAAAGAAAAGGAAGAGTTAGAGTCAGGATGGAAACCAAACCAGAAACCAACCAACATTTCCACATCCATCCTACACTCCGATTTCGCTTCCGCCAAAGTAAAGAACCCCCAAACAAAAGAAAGCAAAGAGGGATCAGAACCAAAACTGATCCTAGGCGAAACACAGCGGCAGCGGAAGCGGAAAAGATACGAAACCATGAAACTTTTCCAATTTCAGGTTCAGTTATAGTTCCAGATCCGCCTTCGACAACACACAAAACAAAAGGGAAGAAAGAAAAACACAAAGAAGATCAAAGAGAAAGAAACCTCTCCTACTCACTGGCAACGAAAAAAAAGAAAAGAAAAGAAGAACAAGCAGAATCGGGACCGGGACCAGAACAAAAACGAAAACTGGAACTTTGGAAAAGTTCCAATGTTCAGTTTCAGTTCTGGTTTCGCCCTCGACAAAACTCAAAGCGAAAACGGGAAAAAGTCCAAAAAAAAACAAAGGGAAAAACCACCCCATAGTCAAATGAAAGGTCAAGAAAACAAATGCACAAAGCGTGGAACTGGGATAAACAAAAACAAAAAAAAACTAGAACTTTGGAAAAGTTTTGATGTTTGGTTTCGGTTCCAACTCCGCCTCCTACAGAACAAAAAGAAAAGGGGACAAAGAAAAAAAAATAGAAAGGGAGAAATAAAGGCAAAAACAGAAAATGAAGACCCTCCCAATAGAAACCGAACACCTGCATGCTGGGCTCAACCCTTATGGGAGCCACATTTAATCCACATGCCGAATTTAAAACATAATTTTCCCCTGCAGCTACACAAGAAGCAAACAAGTTAGAAAATATGTAACCTTGATGCAAATGTTCCTCCATTTGGCCTTCATGAACACTTGAAGACATAGATCACCCTGCCTGATTAAGCCTGCAGGTGAAAATCGGGTAACATCCCTGGCGACCTCAGCTGGATGTTTGTCTGCTAAACATGCAAACCAGTAGCCTAGGACTATCCATTGGGCATGGAGTCATTGGGAACCTAGACCCACCCCTATAAAACTCACCTAGAACTCCAGTAACTCAGAAGACAGACACATATGAGGCCTTGGCTGCCAAGACAAAAGAGTAGAAGGAGAACTGCTCATTTGCCCTGAAACAACACTTAGGGAATGAAAACTGCATCTAATCTAATGTGTGGAAGCACTTATTGATATCTAGAATTTTAACAACTATGTACATATTTAGGTCCATACCTCAAAAGCAATGTTCAAGGTGAATCCCATTCACTGGGATTAGTTCCACTATACCATCCAACTTAGATAACTGGAAAGCATTATGCTATTTCTTCTCAGTGATGATATATGGCCCAGTCCAAAATGCATCAAATTTAGAGTGCTTTCTAGGCCTGCTTTTCAATTCATCCCACTTTAGCACTATGTCACTTTCCTGGAACACTCTAGGAGATGCCTTTTTATCGAATGACCTTTTCATTTGAGCCTGATGTTGCTCAATATTTTTCACTACTTCAGCTCTGAGTTCTTCAAGTTTAATTAACTAAGCTAACCTTGCTGTCATAGGCTCCTCCTCAATCATATCAAGTTGGTTTACCAGATCAAGGGCTGAGAGTTCAACTGAAATAGGTAGTCTTTCCTCTTTTCTGTACACTAACATGTATGGAGAAAGTCCTATAGACCTTTTTGACATAATCCTATCAGCCCACAAGGCTGATTTTAGCTTGGTGTGCCAGGCTCTTTGATAGTCTTCCATAGTTCTCTTAATGATCCTCAGGAGATTCTTGTTAGTGGACTCAGCCTGTCCATTGCCCTACAGATAATAATTAGAGGATGTATTTAGATATATACCATTCTTGATAGCCCAGTCAGAAATTTTAACACTCACAAAAGCAAGTGAATTGTCTGAGATAATAGAATCTGGGATACCGAATATGGTAACTAATTCTTCATAGAAATTTATGACAGCAGATTCATTAGCCTCTTTGAGTGCCATAGCTTCAGTCCATTTTGAAAAATAATTAGTGGCTATGAGCACCCACTTGTGGCCTGCACTTGATGGCGGGTTTATAACCCCAATGATATCCAAACCCCATTTCATGAAGGGCTGATCAATTTGAATTGGTTGCAGCGGGAGGGTTGCCAGCTTCTCCTTTCCAACAAAAATGGTGCATTCCTTACACTTCCTCACCCATAAATGAGCATCTCTGAATAAGGTAGGCCAGTAATAGCCTACTTTCATTATTTTAAGAGCTATAGCTCTTGGAGAAAAGTGTCCACTAGTTGATCCTTGATGGAATTCATGCAATACTCTATCAACCTGATCAGCTTCAATACATCTCAACAGGACACCATGGAAATTTCTCCTAAACAGTAAACCATTTAAAAGAACATAAGGTATGGATTGCAGTCGATAATACCTTCTTCTGGATTTAGTTAGATCAGGAGGGCACTCACCAGTCAATAAAAAATGTGTCATTTTTGCAATCCAACCTGCAGGAGTAGGTATAATAGCTTGTTGTCTATCTTGAAGTGCTAAAACATAACCTTCTTCCTCCTTTATGTTGTTGTTGCTGTCCTCTGTAAGCTATTCACAAAGACCTCTCCCTCCTATTAGTTTGGTAACCTTTATTTCAAGGTCATACTCCATCACCTTAGTGACCCAACCAACTCTTTTATCACTCAAATCTTTGTTCAGTAAAAACTCTTTCACACTTGGATGAGCAACCATCAGTATAATCTTGTTATTGGAAAGCATGTGTCTGGACTTCTTTAAGCTTCTTATAACAGCGAGAACATGTTTCTCTACAAAAGTATACTTGAGCTCATAATCTTTGAGTCCCTGATTGAAGAACGCCACGGGCTATTCAGATCCTTCATCATTTCGCTGTACAAGCATGGCTAAAAGTGAATCAATATTTCCCTAGGCATATAAAATGAAATCTTTAGAAAAATCAAGATTCAGAAGTGTAGGTGCAGCTGCTAATGCCTCTTTTATAAGCTCAAAACTTCTTTTCCCATCCTTACTCCAACTGAAAGGTACATTCTTTCTCAGCATATGAGTTAGTGGACTTAATAAATCAACAATGTCAGGGATAAACCTCCTAACAAAGTTAATCCTACCAATAAAACTTTGCAAACCTTTTTTGTGCGCTGGTAAAGGAAGAGCTAAGATAACACTTATTCTTTCAGGGTCAATAGTAATACCCTGTTTAGACACCACATAACCAAGAAATTTTCCTTCGTGAACAACAAACACACACTTTTTGGGATTAAGTGATATCCCAAATTCCCTGCATTTCTCAAAAATCTGCCTCAAATGATTTAGATGATCCTTAGCCTCCTTAGAAAAAATAGTGATATCATCAAGATAGACTAAGACTATCTTGTACATTAAACTTTGAAAGGCCATATCCATGGCTTTTTGAAAGGTTGCCCCAGCATTAGATAAACCAAAGGGCATTTTCTGATAGGCTATAGTTCCCCATTTTGTGGTGAAGGTTGTTTTGTACTGATCTTCTTTTTTCACTAATATCTGGTTGCAACCAGAATAGCCATCTAATAAGGAAAACCTTTCAGCCCCTGAAAATACCTGAAGTATCTACTCCATAGAAGGTAGAGGATAATGGTGTTTTAAGGAGGCCCTATTTAAGTCACGAAAATCTACACATAGTCTTTTTTCACCATTTTTCTTCCTTACTGGTACTAGGTTTGAAACCCATGAGGTATGCTTAATGGGGAAAATAATGGTGCTTTCAATCAACTTATCTAGTTCCTTTTTCATCAAAGACTCTAACTTAGGATTCAAGGGTCTCTATTTTTGCCTAATAGGTTTGACATTAGGCTCAAGTTCAATGGTATGTCGAGCAAGCTGGGGATTAAATCCCTTTAAATCAGTATATTGCCAAGCAAAGATATCATTAAATTCTTGACAAAGTTGAATAAAAACATGCTTCTTTTCAGCTGTACATACCTTGCCTAACTTAAGAAGCTTTTCTTTGAAAACTTCAACTTCTTCGTAGTGATCTTGCTGAACTTGAATACTGCCCTTGGGTTTTCTAACTTCATCATCTGTATTAAAAACATATTCTAAAGTGACCAAGCCTTTTGGCAACTTGTTGTTTTTGAGTTGAATAATCTGGTCACTATACTGGTGCTGTAACTTTTCATGATTGGTATGTGAGAACTCAACTTCTTCTCTTAAAAAGCTAACAATTTGCTGGTCACTATCAAAGACTTACCAGTGTATATTATTATCAGGCACAACAGGCCTAACTACAATCTTAATGTGTTGATTAGTTTTATCACTGCAAATCTCTTTTGAAATATCATGTTCATCTCCTACATTAGCTAATCTATCAACATGTTTATTCTGAGTTCTAGGAATGACAATTAGATTAAATGCATCAAATCCCTCTAAGAGGTCCCATACTCTATTCCTATAAGACCTGAGTGTATCATTTTTCACAACATTAAGCTTTCTCACCTGATTGACAACCAACTCGTTGTCATCATAAACCTTTAGACAACTGATACCTATCTGTCTTGCCCACTCCAAGCCCTGGACTAGAGCTTCATATTCAGCAGAGTTATTAAAACATCTAAAACAAAATCTGAAAGCTAAATAGTACTTCTGACCTTCTGGTGATACCAGCATACATCCACCACCAAAACCTACCCTACTCTTTGAGCCATCAAAATACAGCTCCCACACATCATTTTCATGTTGTTCACTGTGTTGTTCTTTGTCCTTTTCAATATTAGGCATCAAAGAGTCAGTCTCATGCATCATATAAACACCAATGTCAACCTCCTCCAACTGCTTACCTATACCAACTTCATGAGTTTGAGATGCCCACTCTTTAGGAAGAATATCTGATGCTCTTTCTGTTTTAATTTTAGCTTCTTGAATAGCAGGCTGCTCCACTTGTACACTTGTAAACAAGTTGGCATTAATAGAAGATGGATTGTAAGGTTCAATATGGGCTTTGGCTATGGGTTCTGATTTAACAGTGACTCTAGTACCATATATGGTTCTGAACAACATATGAGACCAATTAGAGGATAGGTAACCACCTATCTTGGTTGTAAAATCCCTAGATAAACAAAGGGAAAAGTACGGGGGTAACTCAATAATGTATATATCCTGTGGTATTGCAAAATTTGGACAGGCGTGTAAAGTTAAGCTCAAATTTTTAATGACCCCTACTGTGTTAACAACAGTACCATCCAATTGTACTACCCCCTTTTCTAGTGGCTCATATTCAATTCCTAACTTATCAACAATTTGTTTAGGCATAACTAAACTACTAGCCCCTGAGTCAATCATACAATTGTGAACAAGATGATCTCCTATGATCAATGACAAATAAAAAGGAAGTGGCTTGGCCTTCGCAACTTGCTGTTCTTTATCACTAACAACAATACTAGTCAACACAACTTTCTCCTTTTCTACACTAGGCTCATCTGAGACACTTAAACCCGATAAAGCAGATTGAAGCAGGTCCTTTTGACCTAGAATACTCAGAGAATCCCATATTGATATGGGCACATTAATTTTCTTCATATGCTCAAGTATATTGAAAGATGTAGCAGGTTTAACTTGACCTTTAGGAGGAATAACATCACCTTTAACTAAAGGCACCTGGACTAATGAATCAGAATGTTGCTTGCCTAACAAAGGCTGCCCTCTTGGTAGCATTCAGATTCGATCAGTTGTTGATGATCCAAGAGCATTCGGATTCTGGTTCAGCCCTTGTTTCGATTGAGTTTGAACTGTATAAGGTTGATGTCCATCTATTGCCCTCTTTTTACTGCGTGTGTTGTCTGCAATTGAAGAATCAGCGTGGTTCACTCCACAAAATTCTTCCCCTTGCTAGTTTAGGAATGTAAACTCATGTGTCTGTTGCTTTTGCTGCTGTACTTTAGTTACTACAGGCACATTAGACTATACTGCTGAACTGTTCTGAACCATCAAGGCTTGATTAAGCAACCCATTTACACAGGTGCTATGATTATGGGATTGATTATACAGAAAGCACCACTCATAATCTTGAACTAAATTGTTCTAGACAGGTGCATCTCTTTGGAAGTGCTTGCAGTGTTGGAGTCATAAGCTTGGTATGGCCTTAGGTTAGGAGCAGATCTTTGGCCTTGATTATAAGGCTGATAAGATGGTCTGTTGGTCTGATTTTGCTGGTAATTAGACTGAAATGAGGGCTGATAAGGCTTAAAACCTTGATTTTGCTGTTTTCTGAGATTAACCATCTCATTGTCAAAGGTCCTTAGAAGGCCTTTGATCTCTTGCGGTTCATTAGACTAAACTGGAAATGCATTTACTTGGCTGTTAGGCTGGGTATCAGGTGCTGGCAATGCTGGTGCACTTGGAATAACAACCAAAGGAGGTAACTGCATGGGGATTGAAGGCTGAAGAGCAGTAAATATTGGCATAGGTGGTCTTGGGGCAATTTTACCAGCCTGTATGAGGTTGTTTTCAGCTCTAATAGCTACACCATATGCCATAGGAAGTGTATCTCCTCCCATCGATTGAATCATTACAAAAATATCACTATTTAAAGCTCTTAAATAGTATAAAAATGCATGATTCACAGTAGGCATTACCGTTTATGGAATTCTATCCCACGTTCTCTAGAAATGATGATTGAAATCTAACATAACTTCATGAGGATCTCTTTTGATTATAGGTAGCTGATCCACCAATGACAAATGGTATGATTTATCTTCAAAAAAATTGCACAACTGGCTACCTAACTCATCCCATGTTGCTATGGAGTTGACATGCAGGCCTTTGAACCATTGTAAGGCTTTTCCTTTAAATAACGCTGCTAGCAATCTGAGTGAAACATTTTCTTCAATCACATGATGAACAACACACAGGTTAGCAACATCTTTTATATGCTCTGTTGGAGTGGTATGATCCTCACCATGAAAATATGGTAGGATTTTCAAGGCAGCAACAGGAATTTCTTCATGCTGAACCAAATTCAATGGGCTGCCTTGGTTAAAAGCAACAAATGGCTGATTTCTCACTGCTGGAATCATTGTAACTAGGATGCTCTCAGAGAAGGATTTGACTTGGATCTTATGAAATAAACAACTATATTTTGAACCTTCTGGACTTCCCTCCCCCTTCTTCTAGGCGGGGACAACTGCAAATACTCAAAAATAGGTGAGTTACTCCTAGTCTGCACTCTTCTCATGAGTAGTAATGCACTAGAATTGCTAAATTTGAGCTCAGAGTCACCAAGTATGCTAAAATTTGTCTCCTAAAGACTACAATTTCTGCTGCACATACCAAACAACAGTATAATAATTCTGGTTTAAGATTGAAAAATAGTTCTCAGTCCCACCGGGCATGCCAAAAATTGTTGTCAAATAAGGTTTGCACCCTTGCTAAGCTATGAACTGTAGCAACCTATTGACACATGGGAACACTTCGAGGTTGTGGGTGACCTGGGAATGAAGTGAACCTCCAGATTATGGGCTGGTTCCCCTAAGATAACTTGAAAATACTAAAAATTATAAGGAAGAGAGTAAAAAGGATATGCTTGAAATTTAAAACCTATCACTAACAGGTGGTACACCAAAGATAAAATTTGATAAGATTGTTGAAACTCACAGAAATCTCAATAAAGCTAAACAATCTCACAACACAAAAATTTATGTCTACAAAAGTGATTCTATGTAAGGTTCTGACTGTTCTAATGCTTAACACAAGGAAAATAATGATGTTTTCATAGATATAAATGCAATAGAAAGAGATCACTAACATAAACCTGCACTATGACATAACATTCTTTACATCCAGTACTGAAAGAATTTGATAAAATAAAAGATTGCACAAAATTTTATCATGCAATTCACAACCAATACTAAAAAACTAAGGAAATCGGTGAAGGAAATGGCTTTCTATTGAGAAAAATAAGGAGTCTTTGTATTACAAATCTATAGTATTCATAAAAATGAGATACAAAGTCTGAATGATGCTCTTTCAACAATCTATTAACCAATAACTCCCCTTTACAAAGAGGCAAAAATGACATATATACAACAAAAAAATTGGAAAAGTTCGGCCCCTGCCCTAGGGTTTACAAAAAATGAGTCAGCTCCTGAACACATCAACCCTCGAAGAGTTTTGGAAATAAAGTCAATGAGGCATTAAATGTGCATACCTTGTTCATGTCGGTGAAAGCTCGCTCCCAGGCGTGGCCTTCAGATCTTTTGGAACCATCGCATTAACTCGTAGCCCTCGTGTCCAACCTCGAAACTTCTTTGCAAAGCTGCTTTAAATGTTCTGAAGCACTGTCATTAATGTTGATCTACCTTTTCCAGTAGACATCCCAGCTATCATTAAGACTCGCAGCTTCTTTCTTTCCGCTTTCCTCTCATTCTAGATCTTTCTGCAAGTTGACCCCCCTGAGAAGTAGCATTCGACTTTCCCGTCTAGATCTTTACAGATGAACACCACTGTTCACCGAGCTGATTGATCATCCTCGATCACAGAGTAGATCCATACCGCACACAGTCTGTTGATCTTATTCACAGGAACGGTCACACCGGTCAAACCGCCAACAGTTCACCTTCAGCCTCCTCCGATTGGTTGAACAAATACCGTGTGGGATCCTCAGATGATCAAAAGTTATTCCCACAAAAATGCATGTTGGTGAGACACTAGCCGTGTCTCCTCGATGCTATAATACTCCACAACAACTATCGACATAACATACAACTATCGGCAAGAGTTTTCAACGAGCTACAAGAGTCATACCAATATCCAACACTATCGCCCAGACCATCGCTATTGGCAAGATGACATAGCGATCCCCCATGTCACACCGAAGCATCCTTCCGTCGGCGAGACTTCCTCAGTCGACAAGACATCATACCGAGAGCAAACCATTTGGCCAAGAGTCTCGGCGATGCTCATCACGAACATATCCATCAACAAGATCAACAGTCTTCGGCAAGAAATCATACCGAGGGTAACACCTTTCCTCGACGTTACCTATCGCCAAGAATTCCACTGAAGACATACATACCCATCGACAAGATAATTGTTCATCGGCATGAGTCATATAGAGCCCTTAAGTCTTACCGATGTCAAAACACCTGTCGAGGAGACCAATAGTCATCGACAAGACATCACACCAAATAGTCCTTCCATCGGCGAGACTTCCTCAGTCGGCAAGACATCATACTGAGAGAAACACCTTTCGGCCAAGAGTCTCGGTGATGCCACCCCTGTGAACAACTGTCGGTGAGAGTTCTCCCCCAGAGGAGAGAAATAGAAAACTCACAGCAACCGAAATGTCTTGGCGACCCGAGCATTTCGAAAAGAAAAGGCAGAGTCGGAGTTAGGATGGAACCAAACCAGATACCAACCAACATTTCCACATCCATCCTACACTCCGATTCTGCCTCCGCCAAAGTAAAGAACCCCCAAACAAAAGAAAGCAAAGCGGGATCAGAACAAATACAATCCCGGGTGAAACACAGCGGCGGTGGAAGCGGAAAAGAAACAAAACCATGAAAAATTTCCAAGTTCAGGTTCAATTACAGTTCTAGATCTGCCTTCGACAACACAAAAAGCAAAAGGGAAGAAAGAAAAACACAAAGAAGATCAAAGAGAAAGAAACCTCCCCCACTCACCGGCAACAAAAAAAAGAAAAGAAAAGAAGAATGGGCGGAACCGGGACCGGGACCGGAACAGAAATGGAAATTGGAACTTTGGAAAAGTTCCAATGTTCGATTTCAGTTCCTATTCCGCCCCTGACAGAACTCAAAGCGAAAATGGGAAAAAGGCCAGAAAAAGAAACAAAGGGAAAAACCACCCCACGATCAAACGAAAGGTCAAGAAAACAAATGCACAAAGCACGGAACTGAAATCGGGACCGGAACAAAAACGAAAACTGGAATTTTGGAAAAGTTTCAATGTTCGATTTCGGTTCCGACTCTACCTCTGACAGAACAAAAAGAAAAAGGGACAAAGAAAACAAAACAGAAAGGGGGAAAGCAAGGCAAAAACATAAGATGAATACCCTCCCAATAAAAATCGAACACCTGCACGCTGGGCTCAACCCTTATGGGAGCCACATTTAATCCACGTGCCAAATTTAAAACATAATTTTCCCCTGTAGTTGCATAAGAAGCAAACAAGTTAGAAAATATGTAACCTTCATGCAAATGTTCCTCCATTTGGCCTTCATGAACACTTGAAGACATAGATCGCCCTGCCTGATTGAGCCCGCAGGTGAAAATTGGGTAACAGTTTTATGGAGGATAATTTATTTCATATATTCCACATTTTGTATTCTTGATTTTCTTTTATGTTTCTTATTGATATAATGACTCGTATTGAATATTTTCATGTGTTTATTGTTGAACATTATATTCAATATTTTTATGGATGACACTTATATTTCCTAATTCATAGATGTTATTCTTATTTCCATATGGATGTCTTTTCTATCTTGATTATTACTAGATTATGGGTTTACATATTATTTACTAATTAGATGGAGCTCATCAATTTCATTAAATGATTATGTGTATGGATATCAATAAGATGAAAATTATATTAAATTTTATGGTTGTTAGATTTGATTTCTTAATTGATTAATGGTTTGAAATTTTATTTTAATTTATAATAGTTGCTTCGACTATTTATTTTTTTGATACGCAAGGTTATGATTTGTATTAAAGTTTAAGAAAAGATATAGTATGTCTACATAGCAGGAGAAACCACCAATCTTCCATGAAATATAGACCTACCAACCCGGGAGCATGCTACGACCGACACAAAATTGCAGTCCCACTACATAACTTCAAAAAACCAGCACCGATTATAACTTTTTAAAACAAAAAAATTATACATTGAGGCCAAGCCTCATAGGAAACCATTTAATTCTGCAAACGAGGTGAAATCTTCCTCCCATTCCATACCCTCCTCTGTCACCAACCCTAGTTTTCTTTTTAGAAATTCAATCACCATTGCCGAGATCATCCTGTGCCTCATGAGCTCTGGCCCCTTTAAGTTTAAAAGAAAAGGATATACATTTACTGCCTCATCTGTCTCCCAAAGGAGCTCCAAGTTTGAGGGGTGCGATATTCCTTTACCCATGAAGGCCACTTTCAGTGTCTTCTCTAACCCTCCTAACAGGTCGCCACGAAAAAGATTCTCCATCATTTCCTTTGCCTCCACCTTCAACACTTCCAAGTCCAGAATGACGGCCAAGAACTGTGAAGAAATGTGTGTGTTATTCCTCACAAATTCCTTTCTATCCAAGTGGCCCTTTCCTAAGATCATTTTGACTGCTACCATGGTCAAGGGATCATCCTCCAGCAAAATTCCTTTTAGCCTTTGGTCTGTTATTTCCCTGAATGGTATTTGTCTCTCTATCGCCACCAAGGAAACATGAGTGTCGACACCGAAGCTTTCCAACCCCTCCACTGAGATGGAAATGATGAATTTCAATCTGCTCATCTTCACCATTAGCTGCCCTCTGGTTGAAAGTTCCTTGCACAAAGACAACCAACAAAACAAATTTCGAAAACCATACAGAGAAAAAGCCATTGTCCATCCACATTTAAAAGGTTCGCATACATTAAGGCCGAACCAACGCACACGAGCCTGAAATGATGTCTATGCAAGGAAATCTGTCCTTGCATGAAAATTTTGTCCTACAACCACAAGCCTTAAGTCGACTATCACCTCGTGAGGATCAACTTCTACCACCCGGCTGATTTGCGTAATCTTCCATGATGACTGTACTTTACGTGTCACTCAATTTATCCTTAGCATCATGTGTCATTAAGACATTCGACGCCTCTGAGATCTCCCCAATTTTGGCAGACTGTCATTCCTTTAGTAGCTTACTACCTTCGTTCCCCAAACACCTTGGATTAACACTGATAATAAGTGAGGTGATGTGGCCTTGCCACTATGCTGCCAAATTGCACTCCCCAGCCGGCACCCCAATTTCCTCTCCCATTATCAACTAATGATTTGCATTTTCTTTTCCATCAGGCTTGTGAATGAATGAGAGAAGGAATGTGATGGGGGGGCCCACCCTACCACCCATAAGAAAAATTTACTCTGTAGTGCATTCTTTAAAACCTGGTCCAATTACTCCCTTATTTAACAGGGAGTCAACTTCTATGTTACCTTCCCTTAATGTATGGTTGAGCATCACTTGTTCAAAGTTCCCTAATTGCTCTAGTGTAGCTTCCAAATAAACCCCTAGCCTCCAGTTATGAATTTTTCTGGTCCTAAGAGCATTTATGACCAGCGTTGAGTCTCCTTCAACTACCAGATTTTTAATTCCCAACTCCTTACAAAACTTCAATCCGAGTAGGAGAGCTTGGAATTCAACTACATTATTTGTTCCTTCTGCAAGGGGCTAGGCCAATCTCCCCAAAATCAAACCTGAGGAAGTTCTTACTATGCAACTAGCCTTAGACGGCCCCAGATTCCCTTTAGAAGCCCCGTCAAAATTCAATTTGGTCCAACCCTGCTTAGGAGGAATCCACTAAATTTTATTGCGTTGTTCAGAAGATGTCACATTTCCTGTTCCACCAAAAGGAGGGGCTTTGATTCCAAACCATTGTTTCATGATCCAAGCATCTCATTTTGTGAAATTTATTTTCTTTGGCTTGTTCACCAGCCGTTGATTGAAAAGTTCTACAATGCTCACCTCAATCTTACACTGAAGCCTTAGGATCGACATCTCTTTATCCTAAAAAAGATATATGTTTCTCTCCTTCCACACTTCCCAGATTAAAATTGAAGGGTTCATCTTCCATAAATCCCCGAAGATGGTGTTTTGATAGCAACTTGGCCAAGCGTTTAAGCATTCTAATAAGGTGTTGGGGAAGACAATTAACCAATGTAACTTTGTGCACAACCAACACCACATCTGATGAGTGAACTTACAATTTAAAAGCAAGTGATCAACTGTTTCCTCAGCCTCTTGACACAGTGCGCATCTAGACAGGCTGTGATAACCCATTTTGATAAATCTATCTCCTGTAAGAATTCTTCCTTGTGCTGCAGCCCATGTGAAAATCCCTGCTTTTGGGAGACATGCTTTATTCCAATAGAGACTCCGAGGGATTACTGAATTTTCTTCTCCTGAAGATGATAGGATATTGTATCCTATCTTGGCCAAGTAAGTCCCATTTGGAGAAGCATCCTAGTGTAAGCGATTTCTCCCCTGCCTGCCCTAGATCCTTCATTTTGATAATGCATTCTCAAAGGCTTCAATCTCCTAGACTTCAAGGTCCAGACTTCTCACCTATTTCCACTTCAGATAACCTTCAATTGGAGCTTCCAGTCGATCTAGATAATCTCTGACTTTCGAACCCCAAATTTGTTTTGTCTTCTCTTTTACTCTTGAGAGCTTCAGGTTGTTTGCCAGTGCTAGATGACCTTCCCAAGAATCTTCCCAGAAAATAGCCTCCTTTCCATCCTTTACTTCCCAAGTGAGAAAGTCTATGATAAAATCTCTAGAGTTTTTAATGAAATTCCAAATTCGGGACCCATTTGGCAAGGATTTTGCTACTAGGAAGCAATAAGGGTCTACTTCCAGATATTTTGCTTTGACGATCTTCACCCATTTAAGGTCAGGGCATGAATGAATAGTCCAAGCTAATTTTTCCCCCAGTGCCTTGTTTTGTCGAAGAACGTTCCTCAAACCAGCACCATCTCTCTCCCGCTTTTCACAAACCTTCTGCCATTTTATAAGAGGAATTTTCTTTTGTTCTAAAGTGCCTTTCCAGAAGAAGTCCTTCATTACCCAATTAAGGTCTTTGCTCCCACCTATTGAAAGTTGCAAGCATGACATCATATGGATGGGAAGTGCTGAAAGGACCGATTTCAACAAAGTTAACCTCCTTGCCTAGGACAACCACCTATTTTTCCATGAGGATATTCGATCCTTACAACGAGCCACTAAAGAGCTCCAAACACTGTTGCTTTTAATGCCCTTGTCCAATGGAAGTCCCAGATATTTGCATGGCAGTTGGCCCCTCTTGAATCCTAAAATCTAAAAAATTTGAAGTTCACAAGGACAATTTGAGTTAAAGAAGAAGATCTCAGATTTAGCCTTACTTACCTCCTGCCCAGAAGCCCTAAAGTAGTCTTCTAGCATGCTTTTTAATCTTTGTGCTTCCATTGCTAAAGCAACATCGAACACCATTGTGTCATTCGCAAATTTCTGATGTGTGATATTGGGTAGGCTGCTAGTTACTTGCAATCCATCAATCCATTCATACCTCCTTGCATTGTCGAGCGATCTCCCAATGGCTTCAACCATTATAATGAACAAGAAAGGGGATAAAGGGTCCCCTTGTCTCAGACCTCTTGAGGCAGTAAAGTATCCCTCTGGGGAACCATTAACCAACATAGAGAAACACGGACTAGCCACCCACCCAAAGAGCCAGTCTAACCATTCCTTTTGGAAGCCGAAGGCTTCCATTACCTTGAATAGAAATCTCCAATTCACTTAGTCGTAAGCTTTCCTGATGTCTAGTTTCAATAGCATTACCGGTTTCTTCAATTTTTGGATTGAGTGAATAACTTCTTGAGCAATTATCACCCCATCTAGTATTGATCTTCTAGGGACAAAGCCTGTTTGTTCCTCGAATATGATAGTGGGGAGAATCTTCTTCAGTCAATTGGCTAATACTTTGGCCAATATCTTATAAATTGTGTTACACAATGATATTGGGTGAAAGTCTTCCCATGATTCTGGCTTTTCTTTCTTCAGGATGAGAGCAATTAAAGTGTTGTTTACTTCCTTTAAAACTCTTATGTTACTCCTAGAGTCTTCTATAGCTTCCCATACATCCTTTCCCAAAAAATTCCAGCATTTCTGGAAGAATGCTGCTGGAAATCCATCCGGCCCAGGAGCCTTTTCTTGTTGCATCTCAAAGACTTCCTCTTTCACTTTGGATTTAGAGAATTTAGCATTTAGAGCCCTCATTTGAGCATGAGAAATCAGCTTCGGGATGGAGTGCAAGGAAGCTGTCTGTGCTTCCAAATTTGAACCCTCCCAATCATTAAGCAAGTTCTGAAAATATGAAACTGTTGATTCTTTGATTTCCCCCAAATCTTCCATCAGTCGGTCATCCCCATCTTTCAAGCAAGATATTCTGTTAAGTTCCCTCCTTGCTCTTGTGGAGTTGTGAAAGAATTTCAAATTTCTATCTCCTGTCTTCAGCCATACCTCTCTGGATTTTTGTCTCCAAAAAACTTCCTCTTTAGCTAGGATATCATTGAGTTTGTTAGAGAGGGCCTATTCTTTCATGTAGCAGGCTTTGTCCATCCCATTATTAATTATTTCTTCAGCTAGACTGTCTAGTTCTTGCTCCGTTTGCAATTTCTCTTTGAAGATATTCTTAAAACTCACTTTGTTCCATTGTTTGAGCTGCTGCTTCACGTATTTTAGCTTTGTGACCACATTAAACAAGCTTGATCCCTCCAGAGCATTCCTTCCACCATCATTCTATCAATTCCATCACATGAGGGTCCTTAAACCACATCATTTCAAATTTAAATGGACATTGGATCGGTCCCTTCTCCCCAACTATTTGGAGTTGAACTGGAAAATGATCAGATCCAATCCCAGAGTTTATCTTGCTCTCGAGAGTAAAAGGAAAAAGACTCAGATTTCCTTTGAAGAAGAATCTATCTAATTTTTCCACTATACTACCAAACCCTTTTCTATGGTTCGTCCATGTGAAGCATCCATTGCGTATGGGGATTTCCAGTAGAGAATTTATGTCCACAAAGCTACAAAAATCCGATTGGGACTACAGGACTTTCCCTGAGCCACATTTTTTGTCTTCTTGCCTAAGGATTGCATTAAAATCTCCTCCAATTATGTTGAAACCCTGATTTAGGTCACTCAAAACCCCATCCAGTTCCAGCCAGACCATCCTTTTCTGAATACTCAAAGAGGGACCATAAACATTTATCATATTAAAATGTAGATTCGAGATCAGACTCCTTACCTTACACACCATCCAATGTCGACTCGAATTCAAGGTCTCTATTAGGACTGACTGAGGTTTCCAAATAATTATTAGGCCTCCTGAAGCACCCTTCGCTTCCACCCCTATCCACTTCCACTTCCTCATTTTTCTGCCAAAATTCTCCAAGTCTGGTCCATCTAATTTTGTTTCTTGAAGAAGGCAGATTTCTACTTGACTCTCTTTTATGTGGCACCTGATGAGGCTCCATTTATTAGGGGCGTTTAAGCCCCTAACATTCCATGTTAATAATTTCATTACTGTTCAGGAAGGGATCCACCTTTTCCTACTTTAATCATTGAGTCAATCTTTTGCTGCCCACTAGCTTCCCCGTCCCATTTTCTCTTTTCTTGATTAGAGATTATGCCCCACTTTTTATGTTCCCCACAGTCCAATGTGAGTTTGAGTAGATCCCTTATGTGAATTCCTAATCTAGATTTGGCTGCCAACAATTCCTCTGTCATCTTTCTCTTCTTGCCTAATTGCGGGCTTAACAGTTCCACCGTTTCTTCCCCTTTTGTCTCCAATATTTCCTCTAAACCTTCAAAGTTAAACCCAGCCTCCGACACTCCAGACTTTGCTTTAGCTGCCACCGCTAGTTCCACCAATTCCTTCCCCACTTCTATCAAAGAATCCAACTCCACGTTCCAGCAACTGTCCCCCAAAAGTTCTAGAGTCTAGGAGATTTTCTCATCTAAATCCGCAAGTTGATCCTCCTTTTCCTCCTGTTCCTCCTGGAACTCCTCCCTCTCGATTGTTTTGTCCTCTATCAATGGACTTGGTGAGCCATTCTGAGAAACGCCCATCAAAGGTT
This sequence comes from Sequoia sempervirens, assembly GCA_007258455.2. Taxonomy (NCBI): domain Eukaryota; kingdom Viridiplantae; phylum Streptophyta; class Pinopsida; order Cupressales; family Cupressaceae; genus Sequoia; species Sequoia sempervirens. The sequence continues at coordinate 168,160 of VDFB02379529.1, read as the reverse complement.
GCCCATTGTCCCAATCCCTTTTTTAGAAACCCTCATCTTCTTAGGCTGTAGCTTCGAGACCCCTTCCTTAGGAGAGGAATGAGGGTTTATGGTTTTGGTGAGAGTTCTGACTGACAATTTGGGGGTCTCCGCTAGGACATCCAAAGAGCTGGATTTTCCTGCCTCTTTGTTGGATTTCCTACAACCCAAAGAAATCACCAAATTGTTGTGCATTAGGGAATCACGCTCCAACTTTTGAACCCAACTTCCGTAGTCAGTTAAAAGTTCAATCTCACTCCATATTTTCCTATCTGGTTTATTCTCCACACATATGCGCACATAAGTTTGATTTTTCTTTGTTGACTTCCTTTCCTCTGCACATACGAATGTTCCCAATTGATTACCTATTTCCTCCAGTATGGATGAGGCCCAATATTCCCGAGGAAGATTGGGTAAATTGTACCAGTCTTGCAAAGTTTCCATCACACCATCACGTGATTAGCCGGGTCAAAACCCACTGTCCATTGCCTTAAATAAAAACCACACCCGTCTAGAACCTAGACGCCTTTCACTATTTCATCTCTTATTTTCCTGGAGGGACATATTACCAGGAAGAAGTCATTTTGGATCATTTTAAACTGCAACTCGGAGCCCCAACATTCTTTCCACCATTTCACCAAATAGTCCCAGTTAAGATCCATTCCATACCATTTCCCAAGCAAGCCTAGTTGTTCTAATCACAATACTTCTACTTGCAATTTCAAAGAGCTAATTACTATTTTGGTTCTTCAACCTTTTGATTCATTGAACGAAAGTGAACCACGGTGTCCCCTTTCCCCATCTGAGATTTCTTCCTGTTCTTCCTCCCATTCATTTAAGGGTGACTTTTTTTGCCAAACCATTCCACCGTTCCCATTTCTATGATTAGGGTTTCTTCTAGGACCCTATATGCCCAACCATGGAAGATCAGTATGCCCTCTTTTACCTTCATTTTGTTGTCGTGGTCTGCGAAAAGCTTCTTTTATGTACTATATGTTCTTACACCATCCTTGAGAAGAACTTACGCCTCTATTCGTGCGAAGATTCCCGTGAGCCTAGCCCTCTTGAAAGCGACCATTTTGAGCACTATCCTGAGGGTAGGCCCATCTTTCTTTATTCCAGACATGCTCGAAGTTCCCTCTCCTGTTCCCTCTGGGTCCCTCGTGACCTCTTCCACCACGCCTGAGTTCATCCGACCATTGCTTTCCTCCATGACCATTGCAGAGCTGATTCGCCATTTTTATTGATAGTTGCTTCGACTATTATCGTTCATGTGTTGTACTGACACTTTTTGTTGAGTGAACATGAGATTTTTTCCAATGGTGGTTGGGGTCACATAGCTACTTCTATGTTGTTTCTAGTGTAATACCCAACCTTGTCTCGCATGGAGCACCAAGGTCTTGTGGTTCGTATTGTGAAATATTGTTTTGTAGTTGTTATGTAATTTTTACATAAATGTGAAAGTCTATTTATTTTTCTTTTAATTTTATTGAGTGTGTTTTATTCTTTTGTGATTTTTAAGTACCTTTATAAGGTCTAGATTTCAATTTTTATGGTTTAAAAAGGTTCCTAGGTATAGGAACTATAAATTAGGAGTTAAATTTTATTATAAAACATCTTAAATGGAGTTTAGAACCTACTCTACTTACCCAATTTTGAAAATTAACAAAATAGAGTTGGTTGAGTAGTTAAGATGGTTAAGGAAAGGTATTTTCTTTTCCCCTTCTTTTTATCCTTTCTCCTTGAGTAGTGAAGGGGATTTTTCCTTTGGATTTTTTCTTGAGTTTCTTTTAGTTTTCATTTAGAGGCAAATGCTAGTTGGAGGAAGGAAAATATGGAAGAGAGGGCTTGGTGGGTCTCCTTCAACTTATATAGCAATTCTTATGGTAGGGTCTAAAACCTTTGTTAGATCTTTATTTTGGTGTGTAAAAGAATGTTGGAATGTTTTACTATGTTTGTGAATTATATGTGAAAATAGATGATAAATCTTTATGTCTTTTGTTGTGAATTATGTGTGAGTTTATTCTTGGGTATGAGAACCCACATTGTTTAGATTTAAACATAAATAACCATATATGTGTTTAGGTGAAGGAATAATAGGATGTAAATGAAATTATTGCAATGTGCAAAGGATAATAATGTGAACGTTATGTGGTGTTTATTTGTTGATGGGTCTAAGTGATAAGTGTTTTGTTGAAATGAACAAGACAACTAAGAGGGGGGTGAATCAGTTGTAGCAAATTAAACCTTCAAAAACTTTATAATAATAAGATCCCCATGCATTCATTAAACCCTTTTCTATTACTATGATTAAACATGTGGAATGCACATAACATAAACTAAAATCACAACACCATACACAAGAGAACATCAGATTTACGTGGAAAACCCAATGAGGGAAAAACCATGATGAAGATTAGCTCACAATATAAGTAATTGCAAAACCAGTACAAGGGCTCACTGCTAGAATAGGACACACTATTCAAAAGGGCTCACTGGCACAAAAAAAAAATATAAGAAGATAAAAGAAGAATGTTACACAGATAACAATTCTCAATGCAACAAGGAAATCCACCACAATGCTCCAATAATCTTGTAGCCTTGCTTGAATGATTTTGGATGCCTTCAGCTCACTACCTTTACGAACCCTAACACTGAAATTCACATTGCTTTGCTTAAATTCTCATCACACACTTCACTCGCATTAATATTACATCTATCTTGCTTCACATTTCATTCATTGCCATAACTCGCAACAGCACCACACTTATTTATATCAACCTTAACCTCAAAAACCTTCAATATCGATTACTAGCCAATATACATGCAAATTCAAAATAGGTCAACACCTAAACATTCCCGTGGTAGATAGGAATGAAGGAGACCTACAAAAATCCTTAATTAGGACCCAAATAGATCCAAACACACCTCAACATGCTTTCATAAGCTCACATGTAGTGTTAAACACAATGTCGACCAACACTTATGTTAAACACCATAAACATTAAGTATACGCTTTCTCAAATCAATCTATACTGCATCAAATCAAGCAAAACCTTGAATACAAAAAGATATAAGCATTATAAGCAACTTCCCAAATCCACACAACCTGAAGCCAAATAGCAGAGAAATGTAGAGAAAATACATTTCTTCCAGGCCATAGAAAACATCACTGAACAACTAGTTCACATATTGGTGAAAATATCTTGCATTGCACAACGATCTAGAAACCAAAATTTTGAATACAACAACCTCTAACAACCTTAAATAACCTGTAAGATCCACATAGGAATAACATCAACATAGAAGAAACATAGAGCATAGTATCGAGGCATACTATGAACACTTGCACAACATAGTTTTCTCTATTTGTCAAATTTCCTCAAAAGCACTTGAAAAACAAGTACCAGAGACAACATCTTAGCTCGTTCCAACTCATCTTCAGTCACTACAACAAAAAGATAGCTCCTTGTACTCACAATATTTCGTCAAGGTCTCAACTACACTTGCACACCTTGTTTTCCTCAATTTTCTCAATATCCTTAACATCTTCATCTCATAGTTGATCAATGAAAACACCTTCATACTTGCAACAATGTCACCCTTTTTCATTGGTGGCAACATAAGTTATGAAAAGCCACCAAAGACAACACACACACTCTCCTTTTTTTTAGATTAGATAGCCTGCACAACATTCCTGAATTCTCTCCCCTTATACGAGTCTCTCTCCCTTTAATAATAATGATTAGACAACATACACAACTTTCTCCACTGATACCTTACATGATTCTCCCCCCCGCTTTGACATCAATGGTAAAGGAAAAAAAATTGCATTATTCTCCTCCTTTGACATTGAACCAAGAAACTTGTTTTGAACACTCCCCCTTAGGAGTATACCCAAACAAATCAACAACTCAATGACAACACATGACACTACCTACTCCCCCTGAGAGGTAGCCACCAACATCGGTCTATACAAGAGATAGATCCATAGATCCATTGGACTTATGCATCTTTGTATGCATATAGTTAAAACAAGGATTGGTGATAACCCCCAACTTCTCTGAAAGATAGTCAAAAGTATCCTTGGGAAGAGCCTTAGTAAATATATCAACAATATGATCCTTTGTAGGAACATAATCAAGCTTTACTTCATTATCCATAACCTTTTCTCTCAAAAAGTGATACCTAACAGATATATTCTTTGTCCTTGAGTGCATCACTAGATTCTTTGAAATGTTAATTGCACTTGTGTTATCACAAAAGATAGAAATAGGCTCATTATATACAACTCTGATATCCTTCAATGTTTGTCCCATCCATAATACCTGTGTATAGTATAATGTTGCTACAATATACTTAGCCTTTGCAATGGATAGAGAAACTAAATCTTGCTTCTTACTCAACCATGGCACCAATCTACATCCAAGAAAGAATACACCACCACTTGTACTTTTCCTGTCATCGACACAACCAACCCAATCTGCATCTGTTTAAGCACTTAATGTGAAATCAGTATCCTTAGGATACCACAAGCCATAATATGAAGTGCCTTTTAAGTATTTGAATATCCTTTTCATTGCTGCAACATGTGTTTCTTTAGGATCTTCTTGAAATCTAGCTACAAGACAAACTGCATGCATGATATCCAGTCTAGTATCAGTTAGGTATAGCAGTCCACCAATCATGTATCTATACTTGCTCTAATTAGCCTTAAGTGAATCATCTTTGCTTAGTTTACAACTAGTCACCATAAGAGTACATACCAGTTTGGAGTCATCCATTCCAAACTTCTTTACCATCTCTTTGACATATTTAGACTGTGAAATGAAAATCCCTTTATCTGTTTGATTGATTTGTAGCCTAAGAAAGAAATTCATCTCTCCAAACATTGACATCTCAAACTCTTTCTCCATTTCCTTTGTAAACTTCTTACACATAGCCTCATTTCCACCAAATATAATATCATCCACATATACTACTACTATCAATATTTTGTCTTCTTCAATTTTAAAGTAAAGATTACTATATGTGGTGCCCTTACTGAATCCTTGTTGTATCAAGTACCAATCCAATATTGCATACCAAGCTCTGGGAGCTTGCTTCAATCCATATAGTTCCTTCTTCAACTTACATACCATATCTAGTTGGTCTAACAACTGAAATCCTTCTGGTTGTTCCATGTAAACTTCTTCTAATTCACCATTAGAAAAGTAGATTTCACATCCATCTGATAAAATTTAAAGTCTTTATGTGCTGCAAATTCTAAAAACATTTGGATAGCTTCCATCCTAGCCACAGGAGCAAAAGTTTTTTCAAAGTATATACCTTCCACTTGTGAGTAGTCCTTATACATAAGTCTTTCCTTATTTCGTACTACTTCTCCATTCTCATTCAACTTGTTTCTAAATACCCACTTAGTTCCAATTATGTTCTTGTTTGCTGGTCTAGGAACCAATTCCCAAGTCTGATTCTTTTCTATCTGCATAAGTTCTTCTTTCATTTCCTTCATCCAATGTTCATCCTTACATGCTTCGCTCATTGTTTTAGGTTTAACTTTAGAAAGTAGATTCATATTTACCTCAAATTCACTAGCTTTGCTTCTTGTCAGTACACCTTTCCTCTTATCTCCAATGATTTGATCCTCAAAATGATTCTTTTGCACATACTTAGGAGTTTTAGGGGTTTTCTCCAGAGCTTCTTCCTCTTCATTATGAACTTCTTGTTCATTTGCCTTTTCTTCCTCAACTATTCTGCAATCAAGTTCATCTGACACATATCCATCTATTGCAATTGAATTATGCAAGTTTTCATCAACTTTAACATTTTCACTTTCAACTATCTTTATTAGCCTTTTGTTGTAACATCTATAAGCTTTGCTTCTAATAGAATATCCAAGGAAGATACCTTCATCAAATCTTGCATCAAACTTTCCTAATTTTTCTTCTTCATTTTTGATATAGCATTTTCTTCCAAACACTCTAAAGTACATCACAATGGGAATCCTTCCATACCATAGCTCATAGGGAGTCTTTGTGCTATTAGCTTTAGCTTGAATTCTGTTAAGTATGTAAATAAAAATATGAATAGCTTCTCTCCAGTAGACTTCCAGTAGACTTCCAGTAGATTTTCCTCTTTCATCATAGTCCTTACAATTTCTTGAACAGTTCGATTTTCCTTTCAACAACTCCATTTTGCTAAGGAGTTCTAGGGGTAGATAAATGCCTCTTTATTCCATGAACTTCAAAAAACATGTTAAACTCGTTTGAGGTGAATTCACCACCTTTGTTAGACCTTACACATTTGATTTTCAAATCCATTTCATTCTCAACCATAGCTTTAAATGCCTTGAATTTATCTAATGCATCAATTTTTTCTCTAAGAAAAGTAACCTATGTTATTCTAGAATAATCATCAATCAACAGCATAAAGTACCTGTCACCTTGTAGAATTATCACCCTTGTAGGATCCAAGATATGTATGTATTAATTCCAATTGTCCAATAAAAAAATATTCCTTTCCCTTGAAACTATTCCTGGTTTATTTTCCAAATTGACAACTTTCACAAATAGCATTGATAGGCTTTGTGATTCTAGGTAGATATCTTACTACATGAACTAAACTAATTCTTGCTAGATTATCAAAGTTCATGTGACACATCATCTAGTGCCATAACCAACTATCATTAATCCAAGACATAAAGCAATGAATATTAGCACCCTTATGCTGATAAATGTTTACTTTTGTTCTCTTACCAGCATCAATCACAGTTCCAAACACTTTCTAATCTCACATGTTTCATCCTTAAACACAAGATTGTATCCTTTGATACACATTTTTCCAACACTCAAAAGGTTATTCCTTAAACCCTTAACATAATAGACATTGTCACTGTTATGCCTGCCATCGAAACTGATTGAACCTATTCCACAAATCTTAGCTCTTGAATCATCTCCAAATTTAACTAATCCTCCATCATAATTTTCAAGTTTAACAAACTTACTTTTGTCTCCAGTCATATGATTAAAGCATCCACTATCAACAACCCACTAATTCTTATCATCTTTGACATGAAAAATAGATACCAAAGTACCTTCAACCTTATCCTTTGTCTCCATAATACTTTCCTTCACACAACTTTCAGGGCTAGCAGAACTAGATTCTTCTTTCATAGCCAAAAACAAGCATTCATCATCATCAAAATCTCCATAATCAGATTCATCATCATAAATACCAACATCTTCTCTCACATAGTAAGCTTTCTTAATTATTTTTCCTTTATTTTCCTTGTTCCTATTGTTTAGAGCTCTTTTTAGACATCTTGAAGCATAATGACCTATATCACCACAGCTAAAAAATTTGAAAGGTAATTTACCTTTATACTCACCAATGACCTTTTTCATCTTCCTCACAAAGTTAGCTTCCAAATCATCAAGATATTCTTCACCTAAATCTTCAACCTTCTCTAATTTACCAACCTTGAAAGCAATTTTCGCTTTTGTACCTTTCTTCAGTTTTCTCATTTTGAACAAATGTAGTTAGAGTACCAATCAACTAATCTCTGGAATAATTTTCAAAATCAACAATTTCCTCAATAGCAGATACATTTTCATTGTAGCAATCTGGAAGTGATCTAATAACTTTATTCACTACTTTAGATTCTTTAACTCTTGTACCAAGGCCTCTCATAACACTTACCAACTCATCAACTCTCTGTGTGTAGCCTTGAATTATTTTATCTTTAGACATATGCATAATTTCAAACTGTGCCTTCAAGTTCTACAACTTTGCTTGTTTGACCTTCAGATCTCTTTCATAAATGCTTTCTAGCTTATCCCAAACTTCTTTAGCAGTCTTCAAACTCATAACTTTAACTAATTCAGTATTTGAAAGACTATTCACAATAATGAATCTTGTCTTAGCATTGATCTTATGTGCCTTGATTTCTGCATTTGTACTTGGACCATTCAAAGGTGGATTATATGTAGTTTGATAAGCCTTCTCAATATCATATCCCTAAGCAGAAAAATATCCTTCCATCTTTGTCTTCCAAAATAGATAATTTGAGCCATCAAATCTAGGATATTCCAAAGCAATCTTGTTCGCCATCTTGGATCCACCTTAAGCAGTTAAGCTCTTCTCCAAGGAATCTCACTTTGATACTAATTATTGAAATGAACAAGAAAATTGAGAGGGGGGTGAATCAACTGTAGAAAATTAAACCTTCAAAAACTCTACAATAATTAGATCCTCATGCATTCATTAAACCCTTATTCTATTAGTATGATTAAACATGGAATGCACATAACAAAAATTGAAATCACAACACCATACACAAGAGAACAATAGATTTATGTGGAAAAACCAATGATGGAAAAACCATGGTGAGGATTAGCTCATAATATAAGTAATTGAAAAATTGGTTCAAGAGCTTACTACTAGAATAGGACACACTGTCCAAAAGGGCTCACAACCAAGGCTCACTGCCACAAAAATAAATAAAAGAAGATAGAAGAATAATGTTACACAGAGAACACTTCTCAATGCAACAAGGAAATCCACCACAATGCTCCAACAATCTTACAACCTTGCTTGAATGATTTTGGATGCCTTTAGCTCACTTCCTTTAGGAACCCTAACATTGAAATTTGCATTGCTCTACTCAAATTTGCATCACACACTTCACTCACATTGATATTACATCTATCTTTCTTCAAATTCCATTCATTTCCATAATTCACAACAACACCACACTTATTTATATCCTTGACCTCAACAAAAGGCAACTGTCAGTATGGAGCAACTAGTAGTTATACATACAGATTCAAATGAGTCAGCACCTAAGAAACGTTCCCATGGTGGATAGGAATGAAGGTGACCTATATAAAATCATAGTGGGACCCAAAATAGATCCAAAACATACAGCTCAGCAAGCTTTTCATAGAAGCTCACGTGGCAGTGTCAGAGTAAGATTAGGTCCAGCACACATGTTGACACCATAGCTCAGTGCAGTCGTCATCAAGATAAAATCTCAGCATCTGTCAACCTCATCATGCCATCTCAAATCCTCATCTCTCAATTGTTTGCATTCCTCCATCCATCATCTTTAATCTCAAAAGTGGCTGTTTCTTGCCCGGTCTGTATTGTTGAGGATGAAATTTATCACAAGAATCCAAGCTATGATATCCAAAAGAGGAGTATTTTTAATTGGTGTGAAATGAACACAGTCTTGGAAAATATTTGGCCAAGGTTTTGTTGTATACAAAGAATATTTTCAATAATGCTAGTGTGTGAAATATAAAAAAGAAATGTGGTATCCACTTTTGTTGTATCCAATTGTGTTTAGAAAGAAATCTTATGATTAAATGAAATACATCTAGGACTTGTTATTAACAGGGAAAATTCACATTCTTGTATTTGGAGACAAACTTTAACTTGATATGGATTAAAAAAAAAGAAGTGACTTTTGAAGAAATCCTTTCACATTGTTGGAAAGTGCAATATTTAATATGAAACTTGATAAAAAATAAAATTCCTCCCTTCTATATAATTAAATTGAATCATATGATAGATTATAGTTAATTAGTATTTTGATGGCAATACAAACAATTTTTTGTTTCTACAATTTGACTCAATGAAATAATTTTGGTTAAAAGGATTTAAAACATTAGACTTCCAAATATCACATTATAAATTTAATAAGATTATACATATATATAGTTAAATACAAATATACACACACATATTAAATTTATGTTATATTTATATTTTATGTATATCCGTAGACATAAGCATATAATGTTTCATTTTTTTATAAATCATAAAATTTAAAATAAATATAATATATTATCGTAGTGTCGTAAATTGTCACCATTGACAATTTCACATTATTTGCCCCCTCCTATGTGCATGGACCTAACTGTGTTCCTAATTTCCTAAATTATGCATTCCATGGCCCATTTAATCATTTATCAAGGAATCAAATGTATACAACCAAAATAGACATTTAATATTTTGCCCCTGATACTTAACATCCCAAAAAATAAGGTTTGGATAAGGGTGCCCTTGGCGGCCTTGTCATCCTAATTTGGCCCCAAATTTTAATATGTTGAGGTTGGCAATTTATTATTTGAATTTCAAATCCTAAACATCATCTATCAAGATTTAATTTATAGGAAATTAGATTAATTTCATATAAATACCTAGTCATTTCATCATTTGAAATGGAATGAGCAAGAACAAGAAATAATTGGTGATCAAGCACTTTTAGAAGCAATTATTATCAAGTTAAGAGAAATTAAGAGCAAGATTATTGCAACATTTCATTTCAAAGCATCATGTCAAGTTTTATGTGATTTTTTTCATGCTTATGCATACATTTTTTTTGTGAGTACTAACACTCATAAGTCATCAATCTAAATTGTAATCAAGCCTTGAGGAGATGTGCATGACTTTAGTTCTTCAAGGAAATCAGATTTGAGTGGTAATTTACATCCAATTGTTGATTCATCACTCATTTATCATTTAGCCCCTATCCCTCAAAAGGATAAGCTCTCTTTCATCAATTTTTTCATTGTGGAGGTAGAAATACCAACATGAGGTTTGACCGAGGCAAGCCCCTATATGGCACATGCCTTCCTCTTTGAATGCACATGCTATAGATCTGAAGAAGATTAGAGTGAGAATGAAGACCATTTGATCATTGATTCATTCAAACCCTACAACTTGACAAGATACATAAACTCAATTATCCCAACAACCAATGAAGATATGACAACAAGATCTGAAAGGAAGAAGCCTCTGATCAAGTACCTAAGGACTATGAAAGAAGATTTCCATTTCAATCATCTAGACAAGGGCGCCTTGCGTGGCCTTGTCTAGTCAAAACTGAAATCACAGGTGCACATGAGTCTGCTCAGTTTGTTTCTAGTTATCAAATTTATCTATCAATTTCTAGATTGCCTATTTTCATATTAGAATAGTTCATTTTCATTATTATCTAGTTGCATCCTTATATTTCATACAAAAATCCATTCCAAAACCATCCAAGTTCAAATCCCAAGGGTTGATTGACTCACCTTTTAGGTTGTAAGTTAATCTTATGTCCTTGTCCTATCTAAACCCCCAATGACCATGCTTGGAAAGGTGTGAAATCCTAATTAAACCCTAGGGTTTCACTTTTCTAACATATCAATTATATTAATTATTAAGTTTCTTTTAAAAAAAAAAGGTTGAAAAAAATACATTTAATGTTTTGTTGACCCTCCCAAGGTCAATGGGGAGATGAACCTTATGGGCCATCCCCCATATGCTTGGAGGGGCGATAGGGAGTCGCAACCCCATGGGTTGCAACTCATGGGGGTTGGAGCCCCAAAGGAGGGTGTCCCCAAGCATTACAAAAAAATGTTAATAAACAATTTAAATAAATATTCAAATATTTATTCGTCGATGCCAATAGGTTCAAACTCCTCCCAGATAGTCGGTTTTACTTTTATATATTGTAAATATAGTATAATATGCAAATCCATTAAAAATATAATTATAATTTTATATATATTGTAATCAATGATTTGATTTGATAAATATGCATCATGAATTAAAACTTATGTTAACTTCAAATCCACATATCCAAACCTGCAACATATATTTGTGAATAAACCATTATAAATTAATTTACAAATACAATCCAATAGGCAAGCCAAATGAACAATAACAAATCAAAGGAAAACTAAGTTGCAAATAAGAAAGGCAAATAGAATTCCCAAGAAGAGATCCAACTATAAGGGGATACAAGTTAGTTGAAAAATTAGCTTCAGATAGTAATTGAAATAATTAGTTAATTAGTGTTTTGGTAGTTATTTTTATTATTATTTTTGTTTTCCTAAATTCAAAAGTCTATATTCTTTTTTGAATTAATTCAATAAATTTTAATAAACTTTTTAATACATTTATATATTTTAAAATTTAAAATTTAATTGATAGATTGGAAATGATATAATAATTAGGTGTTGTAGGTTGGAGAAATTATTTTGCCACTTAAATTAATTCAATTTTGTTTTCTTAAGAACTCAAGATAAAATAGAAATCAAAGTTTAACTTGTTTAAAAAAGTATTATAGAAAATAAAAGAAGAAATGTTTTAATATCAACAAAAAAATTGAGAATGAACATGTAGAAAATAAATTATTCAAATTAAACCTTAGAATTATTTGAACTCTAAAATTAAAAGATAACGAATAGTCAATAAATATACAAGGGTTGGAAACAGTGGAAATTAAATCTAATAATTATGATTTTATTAATTTATTTAAGTAGTAATTAATCCATTTAATAATTTAATAGTTGCATTGAATCTAACATCACCCATTTGTGGTGGAAGTTACTAAAGGCAAGCAAGGCGTTGTTGAAACAAGCCCTAGTATTTGTACCTACAACAAGACTAAGAAGAATGTGGGGGTCCCTGCTTGTGAGATGGCCAAGTTGGTGGAAATGAATGAGAATATAATTGCCAAAGATTTAGAAGTGGCCAAGATCCTGAAGAACTTATAGGATTTTATCGTTTGTTTTTGTTGCTTTTTGGCTATTTTTATGCTTATGGTTGGTTGCTTGTTTTGTCTTGAGTTATCTTAAAGCAACCATCTTTTTGTAAAGGGTTTCAGGTCCCTTGAAAACTTGTTTTTCTTCTAATAAAAAACATCACCCATTTGTTATTAAAATTTAAATATAGCATTATTGAGATTTGAAAGAATCAATTCATATGGTACTCTAGTTAGTTCAAATTTCTTTAATCAAATTGATTAAAATAATTATGGTTAAATAAATTTCCTTTGTTATCTTTAGACTCAATAATATAGATTAATTTGATTTTAAATTGTTATTACATGAATTTTACTATTGAACGTACTTCTTTTCCTTAATGCCTAGACTAAATTGTTGCTTTCATAGTTAGAGACTATGCTAGATTATACTCAGTCTAGTTTTTGTTCCACCTTCACTTGTCATGGAAGTGTTTATGATGGAATAATTAACTTGATGCCATCACAAACACTAATGACATGTTTCTTAGTTATATCATGGTTAAGATGCATTTTGAAAAAAAGCTTGGGGTTGGGGATTTTGTATAAGTAGTAGAAAGTTTAGGGAATGATAGTCCCCTTCATGGAATTCCTTAGTTTTAATAAATTGTTTATGCTATTTGATTCTATTTTTTTGCACAATCTTTGTATGATATACTACTTCCATCCTTATTTCATCTTGAGCATTTAGATTGTGCAATATGTCTTTCTTAGCTTTAGAGAGATCAATTTCGAGTTGCACTGCTATTCTAAGTGTTTTATGTTCAAATTCAATGGGAAGGACAACCTTTTTCCCATATACAAATTTATATGGTGTGAATCTTGTGGTGGTTTTCCAGGTTATCTTATATGCTCAAAACACTTTTGGTAACCTTGCTACCTAGTCCTTCCAATGCAATTGAGATGTCTTTGTTAGAATGGCCCCAATCTCCTTATTTGTGACCTCACCTTACCCATTTGCTTATGGATGGTAGGGAGTTGAATTTTATGTCTAATCTCATATTCTTTGACTAAATGGGCAATAAAATGTGAAGTAAATTATGGTCCTTTATCTATGAATATTTCCCTAGGTACTCCATACCTTGTGAAGATTTCCTCATAGAGGAATGTTGCAACCTTTCTAGATCTCTAGCAAACTGCAATGCTTTAAACTCCACCCATTTTGTTAGATAGTTAGTGTAGACTAGTATGTATTCCTTGTTATTGGAGGTGGGAGCTATAGGTCTAATAAAATATAGTCTCCATCTATCAAATGGTGTAATGATCAATTGAGGTTGTAGTGGCATTTCATCACTCTTTCTAGGTCAACCCATCCTTTGGCATCTATCATATCTTCTTGTATATTTGACTACATATTTATGAAGTGCTAATAAGTGGTAACCGTTGTTTACAATCTTTAGAGTTGTTCTCTTGTCTAAAAAGTGTCCTCCATAAGGCTCATCATGACAAGCCTTAAGTATATCATATACTTCATCTTCCCTCATGCACCTTCTAATTATAATATTTAGTCTTGTATATAATAGATAACCAACCACCCATTAATATATTAAATTGCATTCAACTAAATGGCACCTTTCTCTAGGTGATAGATTTGGGGGTGTCCTTCCTACAACCAAGTAGTTAGCTATGCCTACATACCAAGGTGTTTGCACTTTTAAGGCAAATGCATGTTCATCTGGAAAAGAATCATCCAAAACTTCTTCTATTTTGATTTCCAAACTAGAAATAAAATCAACTACCATGTTTTCTTTACCTGGCTTATCCATAATAGTTATATCAAAATCCTACAACAACAATAACCACCTAAAAATTTATCCACCAACCACTTGTAACAACCCCGATGTTCTTCACAGTAAAATTTCCAATATTTTCACCTCAAGTGATAAACCATGATGCCAAAACATAGTGTAGACATGAAAAATATACTGATTGATCCAATGCACTTGATCTTGATTTACTAACACTAGTTCACCCTGAATCATCTCCTTTACTAACCATTTAATTAAATAATCTTTATTTGATTAAATTCATCATATTTTTTCTTTTAATTAAATAAATCAATTTTACCTGATTAAATCATTATCTCCTATTAATTAAATAAATCATTTTTGTTTAATTAATCCTATAGTCCCTCTTTTAATTAAATAATTCATTTTATTTAATTAAGTGCTAAGTCATCTCCTTTCAATTAAATAAATTAATCTTTATTTGGTTTAAGTCTAACACCATCCCCTTTTAATTAAATAAATCCAACTTTATTTAATTAAGTCAATAATCATTATTCCTCTCATTTTGATTTATTTAAATCCTAAAATCTAAATGAAAGTGTCAAATCAACTAATTTCCATTAAAATTAATCAAATCATGATTAATACTAACACTAATCCATCAAATCCTCTAGATTTTGCAACTTTTGCAAGTAAATCAATTTATTGATCTATTAAATCTCCTATTTTCATTCAAAAAGGCATCAAAGTTGGATATTCCTCAAATTTGGAAATCTCCCCCCAAAAGGACTTGTCCATCCAACAAGGCATTAGAGGCCTCTTACATGTCCTTTTTTTGAGCGAAGTGGCATTTAATTTTTCTTTCATCTCCCTCCAACATGTCACTTCTCCAATTTCAAATATCCACCTAATAACATTAATGTGCACATTCATCCAAATGTACTCCACCTTTGTCCACTCACATGTTGACAAGTGGCATTGTGCTATGGGTTGGTGTTTGATCCCACATTCATCCTTTTGGCTCAATCTTCCATCATTCTCTTCTATAAATAGAAGGCTCTTTTACTAATTTTGGATCCACAAATTCATCCACAACTTTAGGCAAAGTCATCATCTTCATGTTTTGAACAAGTTCATCCATTATCATCCATTTTCATAGTTTTTTATCATTTCATAGCTAGGTTATGGAGAAATTTCATCAAGGAGCATCAATCTTCATCCATTGATCATCTTCAAGCTTGCAAGGAATTGGGAAAGGGCTATTTTCCACATCAAAATAGCACCAATTCCCCCATGGGATTGAGAGTTTGAGCATTTAAGTAGGATTTAATAGCTTTTTATTTGAGTTCTTCATTTTATTTCTTGTTTTCATGCTTCAAATGAATCTTATGGGGAATGATGGTTTTAACTAGCATAATGGACTAATATTGTGTTTGTTATTCATGTTTGTGTAGGTCTAGGATCACCATTCACATTTTGGCGCTAGAAGGAGGGTGAATTTGAAGAAATTAACACGATTTTTTGAGAAAATTTTGCTATTTTTCAAAATTTTGTGTGTCTAGGAAACTGCATTGCTACCAGAGTCAAACTCCACCGCTATCAGTCCAGCGACGCTATTTAGCGACACTATCAAACTTCAAACTACACTGCTTCTGTCATTTCCACTCATCTCGACCAACTCAAACTCCAAAATCCGCCGCTGGGTAAAATAGCGCTGCAATCGCGGTCACTGTCTCTCCACAGAGTGCCACTGGTCTCACCAGAGCGCCGCTGACCCTCTTCAAACTGTGCCACCATCGTAGACTACACCGCTAGGGTGGGGTAAAAGGCATATTTCAAGTTTTTTTCAACATGTTTTTTTTTCATTTTGACCACCTTTGACTTCTAACTGGTCTTTGGCCTCTATTTTCTATAGTTTTAACCAGTTTTTGTAGGTCAAAGTGATTCAAAAGGAAGGAGGAAACGAAAGAAGGACTTCTCATGGCATCTTCATTCTATTGTATCAAGTGTTTTTAAACACTTTGGGGAGAAATTATAATCCCATTTCTAAGGACTTTGTCATCTTCAAGCTTTTTAGGACTCAATAATTTTTGTTTGGGCTTAAAAAGAACAAATCAAAGGGATTAAAAAGAACTTTAGGAACTTACTAGAGTTTGTTTTGAGGTTTTAAAATTGAACAAGAAAACTTCACATTTCAATCTTCGTGCTTAAAAAGAATCCATTCTTGCTTTGAAGGTTAAAATGAACATGTGTACTTTGTGTTTTGTAATCTTTTGTACAGAGTAATATCATTTAAAAGGCATATGCGCTTCTCTCGCGCCTCACGACGATCTTGAGAATCAAAAGTATTTTGATGATATTAAGTTGTATAAAAGATTGCCTCCACACTCTAATTTGGATTCTTAAAATTGAACAAAGCTTGCTAGTGTGGGTGGAGTATATTGTGTGTGTTCTCTCTTTGTTCACGCAAACAAAGATTGATCGAACTATGTATGTGCTTGCTCACTTTTGTTTACCCTTAGAGGGGCCTGCCTAAGAGACACATACGAAAGGAGAACTTGAAGGAGACTCCAATTAGTTTTTCCTTGAGCCAGTATATAAAAGGATAAGACTAAATCGCCAAGTCCAATGGTATGTAGGCCTTAGCTGTACAGTGTCTTTCAAAATAGGGTACTATCATAAAAATTATAAGAGCCCCTAGTAGGATTGATCAAAGCTTTTAGTTGCTTGCTAGACTCTCGTAAGGTGCCATGTCCTTGATCACCCTAACTAAGAACCAATTTTTTTAGAAGCCCAAATCCTTATCTATTTGTTGGTGCAAGAACGGTCCTTTTGAAGCCGCCCCAAATTTTTGTGGTTCTTGGTAGAGATGAGAAGTATGCCATGGGAGTTTCATGGGTACTAAAGCTTGGTTGACCCATAGAAGTGAGTGTCATGGAGGGGAGCCAGTGTGGTCAAACTTTTAATCATCCACCAAGAATAAGCGCAACTGGATTTATCCAAGTGGGGATTCAACAAATATTGTCTCTTGAATATCCATAGGGTTGTGCATTTTTTGGGAATCAAAACACTTTGCTTGGATCTAAAACATTGGAAAACAAAAATTCAACCATGATCATCAAATTTCTAACCCTTTAGAGGAAGCAAATACCTTTGAAAAAATCCAAGTGCTATTGCTTGCCCTAGGGATTCTATCCTTAGAGGTTTCTAAGTATTTGGATTTATATCTCAATTTTATCTCACTAAAGTCAACATTAGGAAACTATTGCCTTAATTTCCTTGATTTCCACATAATGGACCTTGTGGGATGAAAATAAATTGGGACATTAGACATTTAGTTTGAAAAGCTAATTGAGAAAGTGTTTGTGGTAAAAAGAACTCACTAAGAAAAGATTAGAAAAAATTGGACCCCACACATGTGCTCTTCCAAATGATTTCCTAAAAGATAAAAATCCAAAAACCAAAGTCCAAAGGTCTTAGTCAAAAAGCTTGCAAGAAACGTTTGTCTATGCTTTATGAATTTAGAGAAAGATTGACCTTCAACTTTTACAAACGTGCATCAAAGAACAATCCCAATTTGTATTCATTTTACTATTGTCAAAATCCAAGACTTTTTCAAAGGTTTGAGTATCTCACATAGGAAGTATAGCATGTTCTTCAACACCTAGGTCTAGTAAACAAAGGTCTCTCTAAGTCTCTTAGGATCAATATAAAAACCTTCATCCATCTTCAAACATCAAAATCAAAATCCACCTCACAAACAACTCTTAGAAATTTTGAAGAAAAAATCCTTCATGCTAAACTTTGGGAAAATCCTCTTAAAATCAAAATCAAAATCATCTTTTTTGACTAGGTGTGTATAGATGAATCATTCTTTACACACTTAGTTAAATTATCATCTTGTGGACAAGTTTACTCTAGAACAACATCCAACCTCTTAGAGTTTATGAGTTCATTATCAAAACCAAATCCAATCAAAATCAAATCAAACCAAATCAAAATCAAAGATCCAAAATCAAATCAAACATCAATCCAAAAGTCCTAAAGTTTAGTATCCTCTTCAAGGTTCCCTAAGAGTTCAATCATTCACCAATCATCCATCTTTCATCATTTCATCACCATCCTTGATCCTCAATATCTTAGACTTTCTTTTTTGTACCTAAAGTTTAGATCAATCTAAGGAGTTATAGGTTCACCTCCCACATTCCTGAAAATTGATCCTCATTTTATGGTCCAAACTAGATCTCAACATAAGAAGAACATGGAAATGAACAAAGAAACATCCACTTCAAGTGACTTGAGTCAAACCGCTCTCGAAATGAATCCCATTGGGTCTAGCAATCCCATGCTCAATCTTCCTCCACTTCCACAAGATTCTCAAGAAGAAGGTGGCCAAGTGGAGGAAATCACCAACAATGTTCTAGGGATGACTCAAGGTGAAATAATTGAAATGGTCCAAAATCCTGAGACTCACAAAATTGTCAATGCCATGATGAAACTTAATCCCTCAAAATACATGCTAGAATTGGCAAAAGAAGGGGAAAAACTCCCTTCTAATTTTGATGTAAGCACTATTGTGGAGAAGCCTCTTGGGATTATGCCTTTGATATCATTCACACCTTCATTCCAAAGCATCACTCAAACTATCCCCCAAATCACATCATCCATTGCTCCAACTCAACCAATTGTCAACAAGGGAAGCTCATTGCTTCATGCTCTTCAAACACACCCCCTTGTAAACAACCAAGACTTGGATGCAAACACCATCTTGGGTCAATCCATTCCTCAAAATCTGATACACCCATATGTTTCGCTTGTCTTTCATGACCCCATCAACCCATCCTCTTTCAACGTAACACTGACATATCCTCTTAACACACAAACCTCTCTCCCTATGACTTCACAAGGAGAAGGTGGGATATTTGGATCAGGGGGCATCTTTGATCCCTCATCATCATCATTTCCTCAAGGGAATACACCACCCATCTTTCCACCACTTCCACCTCTACCATTAACATCCACACCACTCCTTCGTTTAGGGCAACCCCCTTTACCAACCATCAATCAACAAAATCCAAACAACCCCCCAATCATAAATAAAAACATCATACCAAATCCTTCGATCTTGCCATCGATATCACAACAATAGATGGAAACCATCAAAGCAACACAAGAGATCACTGCACCATCCATAAACATGGTCTCTTAAGGACCAAGCATATCAATCACACCATCCACTACACAAATCCCCATCATCAATACAACAACACCCCTCATCACAAAAACAAACACCATTCTGAATCCGCCACCACCGCCACTAAGACCAAATGTGGCCAACCAATATAGCATCACATTGCAAGTAGCTCGACAAGCCTATCAAAAGGAACTTCAATAGTTCCAAGCTCAACCAGCATAAAACACACAAGTTGCACAACAAGCTGCTCAATAGGCACAAGTAGCTCAAGCAACACAACAAGCGCAACAAGCACAACAAGCATAGCAGACTACCCAAGCTCAAGCTTTCTTGCAACAAAAGCAAGCCGCCCAAGTTGCCCAAGCTACACAAGTAGCTCAAGCTGCTCAAGTTGCACAAGCTGCACAGGTTGCCCAGGTTGCACAAGAAACCCAACAAGCTCAAGCCTAGGTGCAAGCCCAATATCAAGCTCAAGCACAAGTGCAATACCAAGCATATCTACAAGCCCTACAATAGTACCAAGCACAACAATAACTAGC
This sequence comes from Sequoia sempervirens, assembly GCA_007258455.2. Taxonomy (NCBI): domain Eukaryota; kingdom Viridiplantae; phylum Streptophyta; class Pinopsida; order Cupressales; family Cupressaceae; genus Sequoia; species Sequoia sempervirens. The sequence goes on along the minus strand of VDFB02379529.1, from coordinate 148,108 downwards.
CTAATTACTAGCCCAACAAGAAGCATTGTTGGCACAACAACAACAAGACCAACAACAAGCGTTGTTGGCACAACAACAAGCATTGTTGGCACAACAACAAATGTAGGCATATCAACAAGTCTTGATCACCCAGCAGAGCTTGCAACAAACTCCCACCAACATACCAAACACTCCACCCATCACTCAAACAAATCAACCACCTCAAAACATGTTCACTCCACCTCCTGATCCACAAAATGATGTGATGACACAAATCAAATTGCTCTCGTAGCAAGTGCTCGATCTCCAATCAAGGAAAACAATGAAAATACCAAACAATTTGTGCCCCTATCCATTTGACAGGAGTCTTGCAATGGTACCATTTCCAAAGGGGTTTGAAATCCCTAAATTTGAAAAATATCATGGGATGGGAAACCCTAAAGATCACATCAGGGAATTCCAAGTACATTGCATGGAGGTCGCATATGATGATACGTATCTGATGTGGCTAAGTTTGGCTGGTCCTGCCATGGAATGGTTCTCTCACCTTCCTCTTGGAATCAAAAAGTTTCAAGAGATTGTAGATGCATTCATAAAGAACTATGCATTCAATATAGGTATGGATGTGAGTATAGAGGAACTATTTTCTCTTAAACAAGCTAAGGGGGAATCATTCGCTTCCTTCCTGCAACGATGCAATCTAAGGCCAAAAGGAGCAAATGGACCATGCCAGAAGAACAACAAATTTGCACCATCATTTCCAATCTTGACAAAACCTTGTCACTCCATCTTAAGATGTAATGTATCACCACATATGACCATTTGATCCCCAAGGCACTCAACATGAAACGAGCCCTTATTGCACAAGGGGGTACACCCACATATCCATAACATCAAGACAACCACCCTTCCACCAGTTATAACGAAAGACCTCGCACATGGGAAAAGAACAAAAATGTCACCAATGATGGTGTGGTGGATGCCAAGGTCATAATCAGTGCTAAAAAATAGAACACGTAAACATACCAACAACCGCAAGGTAATAATAGAAAAAAATCACAAGCTAATGCGGTATCACAACAACCACCCAATAATCAAGTCAAAAATTTGGATAATCAAGGGGGACCACTGATTATGACCTTGGAATCCACATTCACTTGGAGGCCTTGGCTTGGGATGCTTAGTATGGGTTATAACATAAACAAGAAACTTGGACAAAATGACAATGGTCTTCTAGTACCTCTCATTCCGGAGAAGTGTATGAGAAATATTGGGCTTAGAAGTACCCCTCTGAAGGTGACCATACTTGGAAAATGTGCCTCTGTTAGAAAGGTCAAAACTCCCCCTCAGCTATCAGTAGCCGCCCTTCAGTTACCAGTATCCACAGGTCGAGTCATAGATAACTTTACCTTTGACATAACTGATGTGTGTAGCGATGGGGATCCCATAACTGACTTACCTGTGCTATTCGAGGATTCCTCCCTTCTCATGATTAGTACCATATCATTTGAGCCAAACAATCAAACCCATGAGATAAACTTAGTCTATCCCCAACTCATCGATTACGACCGACGAGGACCACCAATTTTGGACACATTAAAAAATGATGAGGCACTCTCGGAATTCATGGGATTATAGGATACTATACCATGTGGAGATCACAAAGCTAGGTTCAACATCATTCTAGACACACATGCCTATTATGGGGAAATGATTGAATCCTTTAGTTGCAAAAGTGAAAATTTGAGAATAATCTCTAGGTCTTTGAGTGAAAACCACATTGTGAAACTCTCTGACCCAAAAACAGTAAAAATAAAGGACACAACCAATGGTGAAAATTTCTCTGAGGCTCTAGAGGATTAAGTATTCAATCTTCCTCTTAGTGAAATTCATCAGGAGAAGTCAACGGTCTTAGCAGAGAAGTGCAATCCAGTCAACTTGGGAACAGATTAAACTCCGCATATCACCTTCTATGCAGAATCACTCTTGAAAAAAGAGAAAGAACTCTTAGCTACATTCCTAAGAGAGAGAAGCATAAAATTTGCATGGATATATGCCTACATGCTTGGGCTTGATCTAGAAGTTGTGGTTCACCACCTAGCTATATATCCCGAAGCAAAGCCAGTGAGACAAAAGCTAAGGAAAATGCATCCCCAAATAGCATTGTTGATCAAAATGGAATTATAGAAGCTCCTAGATGCAAGATTCATACGACCAATTGATTATTAAGAATGGGTCTCAAATCTTGTACTTGTTTCAAAGCCCACTAGGGGTATCCCCATCTGCACTGACTTCATAGAATTGAACAAAGCATTTCCCAAGGATGATTTCCCTCTCCCAAACATTGACATGATTATGGATATGACAACAGGACATGAGATGTTATTGCTAATGGACAGATTATCAGGTTACAACTAGATCATGATAGCTAAGGATGACCAACACAAAATGACCTTCACTTGTCCATGGGGGACATACTGTTGGAATATGATTCCATTTGGGATGAAGAATGTAGGAGCTACTTATCAAAGGGACATGACTCTAATCTTTCATGATATTATCCACAAAACTATGGAAGATTATGTGGATGATATATTGGCTAAATCAAAGAAACATCAGGATCACATATCAGCTCTAAGCTCCATCTATGATAGGCTAGAAAAGTACAAGGTCTGACTAAATCCAAAAAAGTGTGTCTTTAGGGTACAATCAGGCAAGCTCCTAGGGTACATTGTATCCATGAGAGGAATCGAGGTAGACCCCACCAAAGTCAAAGCAATCCTTGAAATGGAGGCACCAAAAACATTGAAATAGCTAAGAGGCCTACAAGGAAGACTCCAGTCCATCTGCCAATTTATAACGCAATTAGCAAACAAGGCTATCCCATATTCTCATCTACTCCACAAGGGGATAGCATACAAATGGGATGAGAAATGCGATTAGGCCTTCAACAAGATCAAGGAGTACTTACTTACACCACCAGTTTTCATGCCACCAATTCTTGGCAAACCCTTGATCCTGTACATATCAACAACAGTAGGAGCCCTTGGCGCTCTCCTAGCACAACATGATGAAAATAGGAAAGAGAGAGCTATCTACTACATTAGTAGAACCATGGTGGGGCATGAATTGAATTACACATCCATTGAGAATGATTGCTTAGCAGTCGTGTTTGCCGCACAAAAATTCAAACATAATGCTAGCATATCAAATAAAGCTCATTGCAAAGATAGACCCGCTCAAGTACCTACTTTCTAAAGCAACTCTCATAGGGTGAACAAATAAATGGGTCATGATCCTGATAGAGAACAACATTGAGTATGTGGAACACAAGGCCATTAAAGGACAAGCAATTGTGGATCAGTTGGCGGAGGCATCGATATACTCAGAGAACCCACTTGTATCAGAATTCCCCAACGAATCAATCTTCAACCTAAGTGTGGTAGATCACTAGAAAATGTACTTTGATGGATCCTACACACAACATGGGTCAGGAGTAGGGATCTTCTTCATCACTCCATAAGGGGATTGCATACCTAAATAATACAAGCTGTCATTTCCATGCACAAATAACATCATAGAATATGAGGCTTTTGTCATAGCGCTGAGAATTGCAGTGCAGTGGTAGATCATGGCACTTAAGGTCTACAAATATTCACAACTCATAATCAACCAGGTAAATGATGAGTATCAAACGAAGGACAACAAATTGACCCCATACAAGAAACTATTGGAAAGCCATAAGGAGTTCTTCATTGATTTCACGTTTGAGCAAATACCGAGAGCAAATAATAGAGCGATAAATGCTATGGCTACAATCAGATTGCTATTGGATATCCCACGCAACATCCCAAAGCAAGACATCCTCATAGAGTAGCTTCTTGTACCAACATTCAAGGTACCATATTCTAAAATTGTGTGTGAAATCGTTGGTCCCGATGATCCCTGGTATCATGATATATACACCTACTTGAGAATAGGAGTCCTCCCCGCTGATATAACCCCGAATCTTAAAAGAGACTTTGTCAAAAAATCATCCCGTTTTGTCATCCTAGGAGATACCCTATACCATAGGAGCATTGAAGGAACCCTCTTACGATGCCTAAACGTTGAGGAAGCTTTGACTGCTTTAACTGAGGTACATAATGACATTTGTGGTTCACATTTGAGTGGTATGACCTTAGCTAAGAAATTGTTGAGGACTAGGTACTATTGGCCTACAATGGAAAGGGAAGCTCATGATTATGTCCAAAGGTGTTTGTAGTGTCAGCAACTTGGTGATCTCATCCATGCATTAGCTCACGAGCTCCACTTGATTGTTACACCTTGGCCCTTTTCACAATTGGGGCTCGATCTTGTTAGAAAAATCACCCCCATCTCATCTAGTGGACATAAGTTCATCATCATCGCCACAGAGTATTTCATGAAGTGGGTAGAGGTCATTCCCATGACCTATATCACAGGAAAGCAGATATCCAAGTTCATCTTGAACTACCTAATTTTTCGATACAGTGTCCCTCAAGCCATTATCTCAGATAATGAGACACCTTTCAAAAACCAGGATGTTCAAGACCTATGCCAAAAGTTCAAAATCCAACATCGCTTTTCCACTCCATACTACCCCCAAGGAAATGACCAAGTAGAAGCTACCAATAGGACCATCTTGAAAATCCTCAAGAAAACAGTCAATGATGCTGGTCATGATTGGAACCTCCAATTGAATCATGACCTATGGGCCTACCAAACAAGTATCCACACACCAATAGGTGCCACCCCATTCTCCCTGGTCTACGGATTAGAAGCCATGCTCCCCATTGAGATCGAGCTCCCATCCCTAAGAATATCATTATAGAATCTCATCACAGATGAAGAATATCAGGTATCACGACTAAACGAGCTTGAACTAATAGATGAGCAATGCATGGATGCCTTAAACCATTTGCAAGTCTACCAAAACTAACTCAAGCAGAGCTACAACAAGAAGATCAGGAGTCTGACCTTTCAAGTCAGAGAGCTTGTGCTGAAGGAGAATCAAAAGAACTTTCCAAATCCAAATAGAAAGGGCAAGTGTGAAGCCAATTGGTTGGGACCCTTCATCATCACAACGAGCTACAAGTTAGGGGCATGCTAATTATCAACACTTGAAGGGGAACCTCTATAGGAGCCCATGAACAACTCCCATCTCAAAAAGTTTTATGCCTAATATTTTAGGGTGTAAAACCAAAAAATACAAAAAAATAAAAAACATAAAAATCCAAAAAAATAGAAAAAAAAGATTAAAAATAGTAAAGAGAAAAATCGTCCTCTTGTGAAAACCACTTCAGTGGCACTTTGGGTAAGTACCTTGGTGAAAACCTGGCAAACATGCGCCTTGTGTAAATAAGCATCTTCCATTCGCCAGGATCTCCATGGCTTGTTCTGCATCATCCATCCATCACACTTCCATCATCCATCTATCTCCATCCATCACCCATCCGTGTCTGCAATCATGGCTTGGTCCTGTGTTCATACCATGATCCCTCCTAGTACTACTCGGCCCATTCTCAAGGTTAGTTTGTCCTACCTATATCAGAGTAGTTTGTTGCATCACGTTGGGGGCATGTTCTCATCTGATCAAATTTTTGTATATTCTTGAAGAATTCCCAAAATAAAAAATCCAAAAACATTAAAAAGGTCAAAAAAATCCATAAATAGTCATAAAATCAGAAAATCCAAAAACATTCAAAACATATAAAAATCCCAAAACATGTCAAAAAGTCAAAAAATAGAGTCATCTTTTCAAACTACAGGTCTCTGAGCTCTAAACGTAGGCAAGGTTGATCTTTGATCATCCCCCAAGAAACTTAGGTTAGTCCTTTAGGTGTCCGTTATAATAAAATGGCAATCCATTTGTTCATATCTCATCAATAAATCAAGTTTGTGTCAGTCGAACTACGTGGTCTCTACATGTATAACATAGGAAAGGATAATCTATGATCAACCCCCAAGGCCCCTAGGATAGGTCTTTAGGTTAGTCTCTTGGTCAAAATTTCAGAAAACCCCAAAAACATTAGAAAATCCGAAAATCAAAACATTTGTAAAACATCTTGAAAATACCAAAAACAACCTCAAAACATAAAAAAACATCCAAATATTTGAAAAAATCCATCCATCCCATTTCACTTTCACTTGAAATAAACATCACTCACAATAAACCATTGTCACCCTCAACCTTTGGTAAAACAATCGGAAACAAGTCTAGTAGTTCAAAAGTAAAAACTCAAAACGTCAAGGTCTCAAGTCTAGGTCAGTAAGTAAACAGGTTGGTCAACTCTTGGTACTAATAGTTTATCATCCAGTCAATCCAAAAATCATCTGATAAGATCATGTCCTAGGATGCATCCTTCCTACAATGGACATCAACATCAGGCATCACTGTAGTTTAGTCTTGGCTAGCGGTATGAAGAACATTAGCTTGTTTGTTTTACTTGATATTTTTCTTGTTGATTTATCTTATTGCACTCATTTCGATGACCTCTTGATGATGTCCCAAATGAAGGGATTTAGAGAGAAAGGAATGGGGCAATGCTCATTATCTTTTTATCTGTTGTGCTTGTTGGACGTTCTTGTAATATAACTTGGTGAATACTTGCTCTGTTAGGTATGTATGGAAGGTGTTTTGGGCAGCTTGTTGATTATTACATTGATAGGTTATACCTTTTCATGTTTTGGTCTGAGATGTTTGAAACTTCTGAAGTGCATCCTAGCAAAGTTTTCGTATGTCAGGTGTGAATAAGAATACTCCTATTTGTTTGTCAAGTCAAAGTCCATCTCACTAGGTACAACACCATCCTGGTTATCTATACCTTGATGCATCGTATCTATGTGTGTTATCAAACATAAGGTAAGTAGCCCTTTTAAAATCCCAATTTCTAAAATCAAATCATAATCATCATTATCATCTCTAATAAAGTAGGTTTGTTAGATCTTATTTCTTCTATCTTCTTTTCGCACTAACATGGTACCATGACAGTTAATCAAAAACATCACTAATGCATCCATCCTGCATCCACAAACTGTCAACATGCTGCATATCATCCATATCATATCATATCATATCATATAGAAAGCACTGATCATCTTACATGCATTGCATAATATAGATTGGTTATTCTAAGCATCTCATAAACCATACATTTTCATCCATTTCATAAACATAAAAGTATCATCACATAGGCATTATTAAATCATATCATATGCATCATCAAAACATCCATTACATAATCATATAGGCATCATCATGTCATCCATACATGCACCATCATATCATACATAGAAAAGGTACTTAAAAATAAAAAGAGTATCTCATACATCTCATGATTATAGCATATAATGTCATCATCCATTAGGGGCATAATATATAGATCTATTAGTCTAAGCATTTTAAAATCATTTGCATATCATAACATTTGCATCCACATCATCACAAAAAGTGCATAGAAAAGATACCGAAAAAGAAATGCATTCATCCATCCATAATCATCTACATAATCATAAATTCACATAATATAGAACCATACATCGCATCACATATAGAAAAGTAAATGCATCCATCCATCATGCATAAATAAAATAGGACACATCTCATAATTGAATCATATCATATATATCAATAATTTAACTATCGTGGTACAAAATCAAGATCAAATGTATGTGTATCAATCAATGTATACAAATGCCTACAGGGCTATGAAAAATGAAGCCCGTGGATCTAAAAAAGAATGGTGTTGCTAATAAAAATGTGTGAGCTAGCCCTGATGGCTGCTCCCCTCACCTGCTTGCCTCTCAAGCTGATCTTGCCTGTATCTTGTTTGTTGTGAAAACTTTGCCACCTGGGCCGCTAGAGGCATTGTTTGTCGATAATGTACTTTGTAGTACTCGACCTCTCTGATTGCATCTTGATACATCCATGCCAGGACTGTCCTGCCCTGTGTGCTCTCCAACTGCTGGCGTCTCCTAGTCTCCTATGCCAGCTGTAGCTCTATGGCTTGTCTCTACTGCACAGTCTGATCTCACTCTGCTATGAGGGCCTGAACCTGCTGTCGATCCTAGTCCCTCGCTGTCATCAATGTCACAACCTATGCCTAAATTTTTTGTATGAGTTCATCCCTCTTATTAGGCTGAGGTGGCGGAGGTGGTGGTGGTGGCTGTTGATCTCTCCACGGTGGCTGTTGAGCTCTTTGAGGTGGTTGCTAATCTCTGGGAGTATCTCTTTGTTGGTCTCCTAGCCCTCTCTGATCCTAATGCTGGTGTGGTTGGTGGGGAGGTGGTTTGCCTCTTCCTCTGTCTCTATCTCCTCATCCTCCTCACCCCCACCCCCGCCCTACTATCCGGCCTCGGGGTCTTTGCCACGGTAAAACTATTTCGGGCACTGTCAATTTGATGGGTGGCCTGAATGAGTCAATATATGCCTGTGTAGTACCAGGGTCTACCTGCCCTTGATCATATGGCCGCGGTTTGGCTACCATCTATCTAAATCTATCCACTGCATCCTCTGGTGGGATCATCTGACCCCATGTCATCTCTCTAGTGGTCCAAGCAAAGATGGCCACATATTAATTGTCTGGCCTGTCTTGGATATCTCCAAACTACTTGGCTAGCCTATCTGGTAGGTAGCGCTCAATCATCGTATTCTCTCTGCCCTACATCAACCTGTCCTACCTCACATAAATTTTTTTTGTACATTGTCATACCATGTGGGCATCCCAAGCTAAGGCCTCCAAGTGAATGTGGTCATCTCATCAATGACCCTCCTCCAGTGAGGGATTCCAACTTGTCTTGTGTGAGAAAAAGTAAGGCCACCCCTATATTGCCAGAGTGTTGGGTCATCTGGCTCCACATCAACCACTGTAACCCACAGGTGGAGAACAACAATATGCTCCCAGGCCCAGATGTGTAGAAGTGTGACCTCGACTCTAATGGCTCTACTGTCGCAATATGCAAACTCGTACAAATCATAATAAAGTGAGGCTAACATAACTGGTCCCCACACAAAGTAGCACCTCTAAAAGAGCATCCGCTCCCAAGCTAGACTTGACTCTGAACTGAAATACCTACCCCACCAATTTGGAGCTACAAGTCCTAAAATGATAGTGGCCACAATCAATCAAAAGGTGGACACCTGAGCTTTGTAATGCTCAAGCTCAATCTATCCCTCAGCAAAGAAAATCTCATCTAGCCCCATAATCTCATAGCACACATTTGTGTCAGTGTCCATATCATAAATAACCCACTCTTTGTGGATGCGCAATCGAAGAATCTACCAGATGTCCTCCAATGTGATGGTCGCCTCGCCGGTGAGAAGATGAAAGGATGATGTCTCACTGTGCCATTGCTTGGCTAGTGCGATCATCATAGCCAGGTGAGTCTTGATGATAGGCGCATACACAACGTACCATAGACTGATCACTCCAAGGTGCACCTAGAGAAACTCATGTAATCTGGTCAGTCTGCTAAGAATCGAAGATCGGTGCTCGTATGAGTGTACAATCTCTTTGTCCTCCTGCACCAATAAAGCCACAATGTCAAGTTTCGTAAAAAATTTGGATCCCATTTGAAGTTTTCATGATTGAAACTACAAAGGCATCACTGTTTGAAAATGTGTCACTGTTTGAAGACTCCAAATTGCACTGCTGGAGGCCCCAAATCGCAAACTCCACCACGGTTGACTAAGAAACCCTAAACTCCTAATTGACTCGCAGCGGCGCCATTTGCATATGCGGCGCGCTTTGGAGTTTGACTCCTAAATCTCTAACTGTGATGCGACGTCACAAATTGCAATAGCAATGCACTTTAAGGCCACGTAATGCCAATTATACCCTTTCAGCGGCACCAAAATACGCTGTTGGACTAGTTTGACTTTCTAGGCCTATTAAATGTGCAAAAAAATTGAAAATGCAAGTTGGGTTAGGGTCACATACCAGTGGTCTTGCACCTGGAAGTCGCTGGTAGACTCGTACTCGCTCGGAGATGTTTTGGGGAAGCACTCTTTGCGCCATCTCGCACGAAGGCCATGTTGTGCATGTTTTACACACACGCCCCATTTGGAACAAGGACCCTTTCTTCCTGTTGCCTTGCCGGGTCATTTCGTGTCGTTGTCTAGTTTTGTGTGCCCCTTATTTTGGCATCTAAAATGGTCAGTGAGCCTCATAGTATCATTTCAAGTTGACCATGTTTCACCCCACAAATTTTCTAAGTCCTTCAGGTCCTCCGGGTCTGCCCTGCCGGATTTCCTTGCTCGCTTGATTCACTTTTTCCTTCATTTTTGACTTTGGGACAAGTTTCCTATGGATTTGGGATGTTTTAGTGGTGACTAAGTGAACTGCTAAGGTTTTGTTAAGTTTTATGATGTTGCAAAAATCTCATTCCGGGACTTCGCCCCTTCGTAGCCATTTTGAACATCTGTCAGCTCGTGATGACCCGACCTCTGGAATCCAACCCCTCTGTGGCCGTTTTGAACATCTGCTGGCCCCTAGCAACCCGACCTTCAGAACCTGGCTCCTTTGTGGCCATTTCCAGGACTCCATCCCTTGTTGGCCATTTTGAACATCCACTGGCCCCCAGCGACCTAGCCTCCGGAACTCGGCCCCTCTGTCGCCGTCCGGGACTTCCCTTTTGGGCCACCGTGTGCTCATTGCCATTTCAAAGGGTGGTGACCCTCTAGCTTTCCCCTTCCAAGCTTCCGCTTTTCCAAAACGAGTCCAATCTTGAGGAAGTTTGTCTTGGCACTCTTCCTTCCCCTTTTCCCATGCGCTATAATTGAAAAATCTTGTTTTTACTAAGTTTTGTGAGGTCCAGAAACTTCCCTTTCGGTTTGCTATCCCTCCTTCACTGCCCGCCCCCTTGGGCCCGTATTAATGTTTATGGTCCAAATGAGCTCCAACTAGGAATATTATAATCTTTTGATGATGCATGGATGGATCTAACAAGGAGTTGCAGGATTTGACTAACGTTTGTATTGATTTGTGTATGAAAGCACTTACGACACTTCATGTACGCAGGATTCAAGGAGCCTACTGCGGGTCAGTCAGGAGACCCATTGAGAAAGCTGAACAAGGAAAAGCATATCGCTCCTATCACCATTCATTTCATGTTTGCCTCTCCCCTAGCACCCATCAACATGGTCGGCATTCGAAGAAGGCCTGTGCCAAGGAAGTCAATGACAAAAATGCAAGGGGGTGGCCTTGAAGAAGGCATGAGGGAGTTGTCCTACTTTTCACCAGATGATGATGAATTGTCCCCCTGAATAAGGAGAAACCAATACATTGATGCCAGTTGTCGACAGGCTAGTTTGATCCAATGGACAATGTTATGAACACATCAAGCAAAGAGCGACTTTCAAACAGTTTCAATTATAGTGAAAAGGGCAATCAACTAAATGATGAAATTTCTACAACACCTGAGCACTACAGGATAAAATAGGAAAAGGACAAGGAATGTATTTTATAATTGCTGGATAATGGGGGGTAGGTGAAACCTTAATGTAATCAAATATGGGCCACTCATTTTGAATCAATTCTAGCCATTCATTTGGGCTTTGGAAAACTATAAATAGGGGCTTGCCCCTCATTTGTAAAGGGGTTGGAGAGATGTTGTAAAAAGCATTTGCAGCAATAGAAGACAACATTGCATGATTTTATGGATGTTCTCTTTGATTTTGCTCATCTTGCATGCATGGTTCTACCTTCCATGTTATATTTAGTATTAGTTTCTTGAATGGCTGTCATGATGATGTTGCTGTTATAGTATTTGATGAGCTTCCAACCCATACTTTTAGCACTTGTTGATGACAAGCTGCTGTGCAAAGTTAGCCTAGGATTCTTTATGTCATTGCTGCAACCTAGTTCAATTGCATGTTCATGATGTGTATGTGTAATTTGAAAATCAGCAGACCTTAGAAGATTGCATTGGTTTTGTGTAGCTATAGGTTTCTCTTGGTCAAGCAAACTCAGTTTAGGAAGCCTATCTACTTTAGTAGTCACCATTGTTACTGTTCATTCGTAGCTTAGGATTAGAACAAATTTCTTAACCCTTCTCCTTTTGTTATTTCTTTTAATCCTTGGTTAGAGTAGGATCCCAAGCATCACCATGAAGCTAAATCAGATGAACTTGATGAGTTTTAGCTTGCTGTTTTGAGTGGACAACCACTGTTCATTCACTTCCAGCACTTTTAAATTGCATTTGCAAACCCAACTTCCCATGCTTTGTAACTCATTTGTAAGTCCGCCTTGTGATTCCAACAAATCACATAAATCAACAGAGATATTCCGAGCGCTGTCAAGACCTGACATTAGAGACCTTGGGATAGTGTTCTGTAATTTGATTGTGGAAGATTGTATTTCAAGAGAGGTAGTGCACCTATGCACTGCTTGTGTTGAGAAGTGCATAAAAAACACATCAACAGAACTGGCGCTAGAAGGAGGGCATGACATGTTGAGGCTACAAAGTTGAAAGTTGGAAGTTGAAAAGAACACTTTCAAGAAGAAATCAGAGATAGGGAGATCTCATCACGTGTTGAAATGTAAAATCATAAAATTCTGAAGGCAAACAAAAGCTGAGTGAAAATAGAGCAGCATGCACAAATTGACATCATTCAACTACATGCAAATTTAAATAGAAGATTGAGGAAACCGTTGTAGCAATTCGCATCAGCGAATAAATGCAGGAGTCATTGCACTCGTAGACACAACGAATTGGGGTGTCTAACATTCTTGGAGAGAGTTGAAAGAGTCTTGCAAGGAGAAATTCCATTTTAGGAAATATACTAGCCCTTGGCCCCCAAAGAACCATAGGAAGAATTGACAACCATGGCAGCTAAGGCGTTCAAGGAGCTGATCCAAGAACATTTGAGTAGCAAAGACATATTAAGATTGGAGGAAATATTGATGTCTAGTTGGTACAGATTTCACAATGCACCCCACTCCGAATTCACTTGTTCGTCATGCACAAACATCATCGCTCAAGCCAAGGGTTGTTCAGACAAGTCAGAGCAGCCAACTCCCAATGAAGAGAAGTTATCCCATGAGGTAGAAGAGGTTTCAACATCTGAAGGACAACAAAGTGAGGATGAACCAAGAAATTTGATGCAAGTTGATGTTGGAGTAGCAGACATTGAAGTTGAAAACCAGGAGGAGGAAGCAAATTTCACTAGGATGGTAAGGTGCCTTGGTGAAAATATGATTGAAACTAATTTAGAAGGCCTTCCCTCCACCAATCAAAGGCAGTCCTCCACTCCAAAAGAAGAGAAATTGGTAGGTGATGATGAACCAATGAAGTCTACAGCCGTGGATGTTAGGACAACCAACGCAAATGCTAAAAATTGGAAAGAGGAAAGGGATGACAACCATGCAAAAATAGAAAATGATGACGAAGAAATAAGTGAAATCAGACTGGAAGACCCTTCCTTCATAAATGACAGTGATCAAGAATCTAAAAATGCAGATTTGGAGGAGTGGGAACAACCACTTGCCACAGATTTTTTCCATCCAACTTCCCTCCCAAGTGATGATGAGGACCCGATATCGGAAAGATATGACCAACTAGTGTCAATATTAGCAAGGGATTGGTCTGAGCTAAAATGTCAAGTGGATTTGGAGGTGTTGTTGCTACCAAATTTGTGTAGACTTCATGATTCATCACACTCAGAGTTAACATGCAGATTATGCCAAGAAGCCATCAAGCAGGTCAAAGAACAAGCAAGGCAGCCAAACGCCTAGCCTCCTCTACTTGCTGCCCATATCAAAGTAGAAGATCAAGAGCTAGAGCCAAGTGACAACTCAACTGAAGGTGGTCCTCAAGAGGATGTTGGGATAGCAATGGAAGAAGGACAACAATACAATCTTGAGCTTCCAAGCAGTGAATTAGATCAAACAAGGATGATGTCCATCAATCATCAAGAATTTATTCCTCTTGAAGAGCATTTGCACACCATGAGCAATGGGCTTTATGACAAGTCCTTGGAGGGAGATTGTGTAGTAGAATTTGGACCCCTTGATGAGGTTCTGTCAATTGATGACTTCTTTCCATTGGGAACTGTATTACAGAGGTATGCTCAAGCAGAGGAAGAGCACATCCCAGAAGACAATAGCGATGAATACATACTCCTTGAGCCCCCAAACAGTGATGCACTAGAGTTTTCGGATTGGGAGAGGAGCTCCTTCTCCATTTATAGTGATAGTGAGCAAGAGGAAACAAGTGAACGTCATGAGGAGATACATGAACAACAAAGAGAAGAAGACAAAGACAGAGGTGTTTCAATGGCTGCCAACAAATATGACATGCTCGGTCAATTACACAATCTAACTGGTGGTTCTTCTACCTTGATTGTTGCTAATCCTCCTTCATATTCAGATGGCTGCAATAGGACAGATTCGTGCATGTCATCGTCCCATGACATAGAACATCACGAAAGTAAGGTTGACACCTGGGAAAGGAGATGGGACAGCATGCTATCCCTTGAAGACAACAATCAAGAAGAGGTTTGTGCAACAGAAGCCCAGGCAGATGAGGTGTACTTCCTCAAGGAACAACCAGTGGAGGTTGTGGATCCCACACGAAGATTAGAGGGGGTGTTTGCTGCCCCATTCTCCCAGTCTTATGCAAGCTTAATGTCTGAAGTGCTGCATCCTCCACCACGCCCGCCTAAGGCTGCCAATGAGCCTATCAATGATGTGGTGCTCGGTCTCGACTGTTAGATGCTACCACCTTTGCATGACAACGTCTAGGTTCTATCCTTCCTTAATCCTATGAATACTTACAGCTGCATGTTTCATTTTGATTATGGTAATGAGGGAAGAAAAACATGTTTATGGATTAACCATGGCTTCAACGAATCACCTCAATTGATAATTTTTCATGATGACGTGATTGAACTTGAGTGCTGCAATGTTGAATTTATTTTTTCAGAATATAAAGATAAATTTGCATGGTTAAGAACGATAATGATTGCCCGTTTGTTTGTGCATGCATTATGAAATCCAATGAACGTTAATGTCAGTTTGCCCTGCCTGAACATAGTGCTTTGTAAATATCTTTGTACATAGCCCATTTTGAGTAGTATAGGTTTCCTGTAAATACTCTGCTTTCCTGCTTTCCTTAGGTTAGTTGGTTTGTTGTAGGTTACTTGCTTTAGGGTAGTTTCTTTATTGTTTTCTTTCACTGTTATGCTTTGGTTAGTTTTGGTGTTCGCTTTCCATTCACTTTGCTTTTGCTTTGCTACTACTTTGCTTGGGGTCCCTCTATTTTTTAGTTGGGCACATTTTTGCACACAACAACCATACTTATCGCCTGGGGTTGTTCTACGTATTTCTTTGTTAAACTCTAATCAAGTTTTCAGAGTGGATGGTGAGGATCTTCTGTTAGTGTCAAGTGATATGGGTGTTTGATTCAAAGAGGATAAGTTGTTGGTTTAGTCTGAATTTGACGTATTCTGAAATCTTACAGCTCTTACACATCTTAAGAATCTAACAGTCATTGTTGGTCCTTTGTGAAGTCTAGTTAAGTGAAAAATCTAAAATTTTGCTTTAGCGCCACTGTGATTCTCAACCCTAAGCGCGAGCTTCAATGCTTGCGGGTTGAAATAAAAGGAATTAGAAATTGAAAATAAAAAGAAAAAAATGAAAGAAAGAAAGCAAAACATTGAAAATCAAAAGAAAATAAATTCATCTTTTCAGGGGTATTTGAGCAACTCTACCGGGGCTATGGACGCTCGGCTGACAGTAGAGCAATGTTCAGGAGAATCACAGCGACAACCTTGTCGGGGCTATGGACGCCTGATTGGCAGGGAGGCAATGTCCCAGATGCTTTTGGAGTTAGAATAAACTACGTAGCTTAACTTGACGAAGCTTGGGTTCTTGTAGCAACTGAAGGATGGAAATTAACGCAACTGCACACACTTGGATTTTTAGCATACTGAAGGTTGGGTTGGCTAGTGGTTTTGATCCTTTGGTTGAGCGTCTAGTTTTTTTTCCCTAGCATGAAGGTCAGAACCAAAGATTCTGGGTTTGTGATTCCAGTTTGTCATCAAAATGCTCTGGAGCATTTCCCTAGCGAGTCGCCATTTGTTGTGCATGTTTTGCACACACGCCTCGTTCGAAATGGGGACCCTCTCTTCCTGTTGCCTTGCTGGGTCATTTTGTGTCATTGCCTCATTTTGCGTGCCCCTAATTTTGGCATCTAAAATGGTCAGCGAGCCTCATAGTATCATTTCAAGTTGACCATGTTTCACCCCACAAATTTTCTAAGTTCTTCGACTCCTTCGGATCCGCCCTGCAGGATTTCCTTGCTTGCTTGATTCGCTTTTTCCTTCATTTTTGACTTTGGGGACAATTTTACTATGGATTTGGGATGTTTTAGTGGTGCCTAAGTGAATTTCCAAGGTTTCGTTAATTTTCAAGAAGTTGCAAAAATTTCATTCTGGGACTCTGCCCCTTTGTAGCCGTTTTGAACATCCGTCGGCCCCCGATGACTTGACCTTCAAAACTCAGCCCCTCTATGGCTATTTTGAACATCTACCGGCCCTCGACGACCCAGCCTCCAGAACCTAGCCCCTCCATCACCGTCTGAGACTTTCCTTCCGGGCCGCTGTGTGCTCATTGTCATTTCAAAGGGCGGTGACCCTCCAACTTTCCTCTTCCAAGCTTCCGCTTTTCCAAAACGAGTCCAATCTTGAGGAAGTTTGTCTTGGTGCTCTTCCTTCCCCTTTTCCCATGTGCTATAATTGAAAAATATTGGTTTTTCTAAGTTTTGTGAGGTCCAAAAATCTCCCTTCCGGTTTGCTATCCCCCGTTCGCTACCTGCCCCCTTGGGCCCACATTAATGTTTATGGTCCAAATGAGCTCCAAATATGAATATTATGATCTTTTGATGATGCATGGATGGATCTAACAAGGAGTTGTAGGATTTGACTAACGTTTGTCTTGATTTGTGTATGAAAACACTTACGACACTTCATGTACGTAGGATTCAAGGAGCCTACTGCGGGTCCGTCAGGAGACCCATTGAGAAAGCTGAACAAGGAAAAGCGTATCGCTCCTATCACCATTCATTTCATGTTCACCTCTCCCCCTAGCACCCATCAACAAGGTCGGCATTAGAAGAAGGCCTATGCCAAGGAAGTCAATGACAAAAGTGCAAGGGGGTGGCCTTGAAGAAGGAATGAGGGAGCTGTCCTAATTTTCACCAAATGATGATGACCTATCCCCTTGAATCAGGGGCAACCAATCCATTGATGCCAATCGTCGATGGGCCCGTTTGATCCAATAGACAATGTTGCGAACACATCAAGCAAAGAGCAACTTTTAGGCAGTTTCAGCTACATTGAAAAGGGCAATCAACTAAATGACAAAATTGCTACAACACCTGAGCACTATAGGACAAAACAGGAAACTGACAAGGAATGCATTTTTTAATTGCTGGATAATGGGGGGTAGGTGAAACCTTAATGTAATCAAATCTGGGCCACTCATTCTGAATCAATCCTATCCATTCATTTGGGCTTTGGAAAACTATAAATAGGGGCTTGCCTCTCATTTGTAAAGGGGTTGGAGAGCTGTTGTAAAAAGTATTTGCAGCAATAGAAGACATCATTACATGATTTTATGGATGTTCTCTTTGATTTTGCTCATCTTGCATGCATGGTTCTGCCTTCCATGTTAGTTTTAGTATTAGTTTCTTGAATGACTATCATGATGGTGTTGCTATTAGAGTATTTGATGAGCTTCCAACCCATACTTTTAGCACTTGTTGATGACAAGCTGCTGTGCAAAGTTAGCCTGGGATTCTTTATGTCATTGCTGCAACCTAGTTCAATTGAATGTTCATAATGTGTATGTGTAATTTGAAAATCAGCAGACCTTAGAAGATTGCACTGGTTTTGTGTAGCTGTAGGTTTCTCTTGGTCAAGCAAACTCAGTTTAGGAAGCCTGTCTACTTTAGCAGCCACCATTGTTACTATTCATTTGTAGCTTAGGATTAGAACAACTTTCTTAACTCTTCTCCTTTTTCTATTTCTTTTAATCCTTGGTTAGAGTAGGATCCAAAGCATCACCATGAAGCTAAATCAGATGAACTTGATGAGTTTCAGCTTGCTGTTTTGAGTGGACAACCTTTGTTCATTCACTTCCAACACTTTGAAACTGCATTTGCAAACCCAACTTCCCATGCTTTGTAACTCATCCGTAAGTCCACCTCGTGATTCCAGCAAATCACATAAATCAACTGAGATATTCCAAGCACTATCAAGACTTGACATTAGAGACTTTGGGATAGTGTTATGCAATCTGATTGTGGAAGATTGTCTTTCAAGAGAGGTAGTGCGCCTACACACTGCTTGTGTTGAGAAGTGCATAAAAACCACATCAACAGGTGATAGCTCAAAACGATGAAATCTCTAAAGGCTAAGTGTGCAAATGAATTGAAAGTGACCCCTCGAGGGCTATTTAAGCATGAAAATTAGGGTTTTTTGACCCTATTTATCCATCAACCAAAGCTCGTTTAAGGTCTTTTTCTCGCATTTTGGTACATTTTTGGCATCCTAGAACCTTTCTGGACTCGTTGGAAAGCTTGTCCTCTTTTTTTTTGCGAGATTACCCAAAAATCCAAATTTTCATCTGATCTCTCGAGGGGGCAGTATACTAGCATAATTCTTTTGCTGGGGCAGGAGTGTGGTATCTGAAAAATCATAAAAAAAATTGTATTTTGATCTCGACAAGTTTATTCTTTGTACCAACGACACAGGTACATTGCTTCAAAGAGGGGAAAAATGTAGACACAAAAAATATATTGATTTATCCCGTGCACCTGATCTTGATTTACTAACACCAGTTCGTCCTGAATCATCTCCTTTACTAACCATTTAATTAAATAATCTTTATTTGATTAAATTCATCATATTTTATATTTTAATTAAATAAATCATTTTTGTTTAATTAATCCTATAGTCCCTCTTTTAATTAAATAATTCATTTTATTTAATTAAGTTCTAAGTCATCTCCTTTAAATTAAATAAATTAATCTTTATTTGGTTTAAGTCTAACACCATCCCCTTTTAATTAAATAAATCCAACTTTAATTAATTAAGTCAATAATCATTATTCCTCTCATTTTGATTTATTTAAATTCTAAAAACTAAATGAAAGTGTCAAATCAACTAATTTCCATTAAAATTAATCAAATCATGATTAATACTAACACTAATCCATCAAATCCTCTAGATTTTGCAACTTGTGCAAGTAAATCAATTTATTGATTTATTAAATCTCCTATTTTCATTCAAAAAGGCATCAAAGTTGGAATATTCCTCAAATTTGGAAATCTCCCCCCAAAAGGACTTGTCCATCCAACAAGGCATTAGAGGCCTCTTACATGTCCTTTTTTTGAGCGAAGTGGCATTTAATTTTTCTTTCATCTCCCTCCAACATGTCACTTCTCCAATTTCAAATATCCACCTAATAACATTAATGTGCACATTCATCCAAATGTGCTCCACCTTTGTCCACTCACATGTTGACAAGTGGCATTGTGCTATTGGTTGGTGTTTGATCCCACATTCATCCTTTTGGCTCAATCTTCCATCATTCTCTTCTATAAATAGAAGGCTCTTTTACTAATTTTGGATCCACAAATTCATCCACAACTTTAGGCAAAGTCATCATCTTCATGTTTTGAGAAGTTCATCCATTATCATCCATTTTCATAGTTTTTTTATCATTTCATAGCTAGGTTATGGAGAAATTTCATCAAGGAGCATCAATCTTCATCCATTGATCATCTTCAAGCTTGCAAGGAATTGGTAAAGGGCTATTTTTCACATCAAAATAGCACCGATTCCCCCATGGGATTGAGAGTTTGAGCATTTAAGTAGGATTTAATAGCTTTTTATTTGTGTTCTTCATTTTATTTCTTGTTTTCATGCTTCAAATGAATCTTATGGGGAATTGGTGTAGGGGCACCCTTGCAACATTATGTCTCCATTTTTCTTAATTTGGAATCTTTTCTTTGTAATAGGATGGAAATAATTCATTTTTTTTATCTCTTGAGGTTGTTATAAAGATTACTAAGTCCAAAAAATGCAAAAATGTAAACAAGATGTAAAGTTGTCAACAATTATTGATAAAGTTGCATAATTATGTAAAAGTTGTTGAAGGGTCATAGGTGGTTTTAGGCATTAGGAGGTAGTTAAAAGGCTTAAGGTTAGTTTAATTTCCTTTAAAAATGTTTTTGTATCATTTGAAACTTCGAGGGTGGTTGAATAAAGCATAAGTTTAATGAAAATCTCTGTTTTTTTTATCATTTTTCTTCAGAACCCTTACATTTCTAGGCTTATGTATGGAGTTGTAGAGCTAGTACTGATGGAAAATCATTTGTAAAAGGTAAAACATGTAATCACCTTCCATCTTGCTTTTTTTTCATGCAAATTCATGCTATTTAGAAGGAGTTATAGTACATTTTGTGAAAACTATCAAAAACCCTGATTAGGGTAATCATAAATTGAGAAAATTGGATTTCTTTTAATCTACACAGGGAAAGCTCCCGTCTTTTGGTAGATTTTATTCTTCTTTAGATTTTATTTCATAATATAAAGGTCTTGGGCTAAGAGCATAATGTTTAGTGGTGAATGATTGAAATTTAGGACTGTAATTTATGAGAAAATAGTCTGAAATAGGGCAGTGAGGGCAATTATAACCTAGGGTTTGATAAAAGACTCTTGGGAGATGACATTTGATGATTCATTAATTTGTAATAGACTAAATGTGATGTATTCCAATTGATGGTTGGGAGAAATCAAGCCTGTAATTTGTATTTTCAATAAGCCCTGTTGTATTGAGAACAAATTAGGCCTAACTTGTATGTAGATGATCTTGTTTTGGTTATTACTCTTCAAAGAAACATATATTGGTTTTTTGTTATGTTCTAAAACTCCATATAGAGCAACCAAAACACTATTTACAGTCCTAGGAAAGGGCTTGCATCAACAGATAAATTTGACAGTTTGTGACAAAGTACTACTAGAATATGGTCCTTCGATACTCAGTATTGTGATTTTGTTGGAACAATGGAAAGAATAGTTATAAGTGTTTTGAAACTATTTTATTGAAGCTATCTAAGGTGAATCAAAGGTTAGAAGTAGTTTTGAAGGTAGGGTTACTATTTTTGATGTTTGAGCAAGGTTATTCCTATATGCAAATCAATGAAGTTGTTGAAGCAATTTTATGAACTTGGGTTTCTTTCAATCAGAAACAAGATTATTAAGGTGTCTAGGAGGTCTCTTAAGAAGTTTGGAACTCTAAAGAAAAGTTGATTGTTTGTGCTGAGTTTTGTGAAGTGAAATATAGTTGAATAAGTGTGTCAAAAGAGGGAAGTTCAAGATTGTTTGTGACTTGTCAAGTGAGATTGTGTGAGTTTGTTTCCTTCCTCTGACTCTGTATCAGGAATGATGGTTTTAACTTGCATAATGGACTAATATTGTGTTTTTTATTCATGTTTGTGCAGGTCTAGGATCACCATTCACACATAGCAATAAATTTTTTTCTTCCCATAATGTAAATTACATGCATAATTGAAATAACACTAATTCCAAAATTGTCATTGCATTCAAATGTAATTTTACAAATTTCTCAAAACATTGATATTGTATTGAATGAACTCAAGCATATCATTCATGATTACATCATCCCATAAAAATGGTTACAAGATACATACATAGCTCCTTAGATCTTCATAGCATAAGCTATAGATGGTCTAGGATCCGCCTTTCAAAACCTTTGATTATGTCGCCTGCCGAGGAGGAGAAGCATCATTCAAGCACTTTTCCACCAACCACAGATTCATATGCAGTCCCTCGCACATCTATCGTACGATAGATGGCCCTACCTTTCGATGAAGAGTTTGGTTGAGTAACCCCGTACGACAAACCACACTGAACTTAGTGTTGTGCCCTACATGACTAGAATTTGTATTCCCTACAATCAGCAACTAACATGCACTGCATGGACACAATGATATGATAGTGGAGCCAAAGGTAATCACACTACTTTGGCCACTATATTCTATGCACAGGTAATCCTCCCCATGGATAATCTCTTACCCTAGGATTACCCTATCATTAATCCCACATACTCTAGGGTATCTCTACCAACAAGCTTAAGCCCTAGTTACTCCTTCAATGGATATTACTATCCTAGGTATAACATATGAGCTTATCTTTACATAAACAAGCTATTCTTTACAAAAGACAAACTAGTCTAAAGTATAACTTTATAATCTAGAGTATAGCTACATAAGCCTCATCATAATCATAGATTAAATAACTAAATCCACTCAGTAAATACCACACAATAAGTGATACCTGTTTAAGAGCATAGCCTTATCAATGATTGACCTCAATTGAGGAATCGTCATAACATTAGATGATTCCATTCGAGAGTGTAATCTCCTTAACTAAAAGGGTTTAAGCTATGAGCCTACTCTAGTCAATACGTATTTAAAAGTGCAATGCCACTAATCAAGCGGTAGCTCTTACTCACTAGGTCTCAATGTACCTCTCAACCCAAGAGTAACCTACTAGCTATCTATTATAATAAACTAACTTAGCTACAAGCAACCCTTAAGCTACCCATGTTTAATCATTTCTAGTATGTAATACTTATGACAAAAATAATCCTCTTATTATGGAGTACATATAAGCATCTCACAAATAGTATAAATAGCTTCCAATTCCTTTTCAAAGCAATACTATTTTCCCCTAAATGCAAGCATTCACAATAGACTAGTCAAAGCATTCACGAAACAATCATTCAAAAGCTAAGACAAATAAATGAGAAATATCCCCATTCCTGTTATCGCTTATCCAATCGATTGACTACAAAATAGCTTTTCCCAAGTAGCAACTAGCTTGATTGTGATTTCTTAAGTGATGCCACAATATACCTCTATCTCTCAATTTGACAAAATACTTCACTCAATATACTTCTCTCTCATGAATACTCAGAACTCTCTCTCTCAAATATAATAGAATTAAGTAAATTAGAATGCAGAGCTAAATGCTTATGGTATGCGTCCCAAACAAGTGAGTTTTCTCTACTATTTATACATCAGAATGAGGTCTCCCATCCTATAGAATAGGCATGAGTGTTGACAACAATTACCATGCATAGCCACTCAATCGACTTAGCTAAAAGGTGGCACATAAATTAGAACTTACTTAGCTAAAAAAAGCTATAGATCGGCCACACTATTTGACAACAACAAGAGACTATTTCAAATTAGCACATGATAGAAAGGTGTAATTCGAATTTCCTTCACAATGAACATCTACAAAAATTAGGATTCATAAGGTGGTGCTAAGGAAAATAGATCTCTCCAACAGTTGGCGGGGTTTACAATATATTTGAATCAGTCAATATCAAATATGCAACACATAACTCACATCGACTAAGTCTTGGCATGAGTCGAATCACCACATTAAATAGTTTGACCAATTCATCAACCTGTTGTTCATGATCTTATACGTATTTAACAACTATTGATATTTACTCAATGATATGGTGATAAGAAGTTTACTAAGTCAAAGACAATTCCATAAAAGGTGTCGACCAAGTCTTATTCCAAGCATCACTGTTACTTTCCCTATTATCATACATCTAAACTCTCATAACAATAGATTCACTATCCATGTTTCCATCACTTGATATCACTTGGATGATAAACGTTCCAATGCTTAGTATTGCTCTATAGAAATATCAAATCGACCAAGCATCTAATCATTTGAAATGACCTCTAATATCTTGCAAATTATGCGCTTGGCCAAGGTTTATCTTAGCATGTACATAATCCAAGTTTTTACTCACTTATGTGTGACACATTTATTCTTTATGCTAAATCCACTAAACCCTTAAATAGCTCAGTTTCTCCTATGTTTTCATAAGCTTCAACATTCCTTCTTATAAGCACTTTATGCGCAACCTATATTCATTTTGAATATGAAACTTTGTTTGCATACTAATCAGCCTATGTCCATGTTAATAAATTGGCCTCAAAGCATCCCATATAGTTATAAATATATACATTTATATATGTACATATACATATATATATATGTTTGTCAATGAATAACATTAATGCTATCCCTCATATATATATATGTATATGTATATAGACTAATACGTATATATATATATCCCCAGTCAATCAAGTATGTATACATTTTATATACAAATGAATATAGACAAGTAAACATTCCCATAGTAATAATAATTATAATATTATATATATACATACACACTCTATTAAACTTTTATGCTTACGTGTGTATTAGTATATATATACAAACATATATATATTATATAGCAACATGATAGTCAAGTGATCCATTCAATATCCAAATGATTATGATCACGTGACTATATTCACAATAGCATTATATTAATCATTTATTTACATATATGCATATCTATCCATATATCGTCATACTCGTATGGACATCCCATTATATCCATTGTACACATATGCTGACATATGCATATATCCCAAATACTCATTCAACCGCACAATCAAGCATAGTAATATAAGAAAGGACTCACAAGATCAAACAGATAAATATCACCTAAGCTTGCATTCAATAGTAATCAAGATCCTTACTAATGTAGACACATTACCCTAAGGATGACTTACCAATTCCTAACTTAATGACTGGACTTAACCATTCTACTGTGATTGTGTGTAAGCTCATATAGGTTATGTTACTGGTTACCTGACCAAGATCTTCTCCTGAGTAATACTTCCCCTCCGCTTGGAGGAATGAACATATACCTGCATCCACATTCTCAAAATATTCCCAAGGTATTCATCTACTCAACAAAATATGCATTACACATAATACATCTCATAGAATATTAATTCAATAACCATCCATTTCACATATATGCATTTCTTCACATATCATTAAATGAGATAACATTTTCTCATAATTCTTTTAATAACAAAGTGCAAGCACAATTTATTTATCTTCAGAATTCACATTACATTCACATTTACCCTACATAGTAATAGTAAATAGTAATTACACAATTGGGGTGTAACACCACTAATTTGTTCATCAAAGATTTGATTGTTGTATGATCTGTTTGACAACATATCTAGTGATACAGTGTCTAAATTTGTTAATGGCATTTACCACTGATAAAATTTCCTTCTCCATGATAATGTAATTGAGCTTAGCATCTTTAAGAATTTTACTAATGTAATAAATGACATACTCCAAATTACCTTCCTTCTATCCTAAAACATGTATGGTGAAATTAGAAGCATCTATATGTATGTGGAAGGAAATGGTCCACTTAGGGCCTCTCAAAATAGGTCTCCTTGTGAGAGATGTTTTGAGAGCTTTAAAAGCTTCTTTTAGGTGGTGTTCCATTCAAATTCAATGTTCTTAGATAGGAGGACAAACAGGGGAGATGATATGTTATCGAAATATTTATTAAACCTCCTGTAGTATCTTGCATGGGCAAGAAAATTCACATCTTTTTGCTTCTAGTGAGTAGGAAAAGTGGAGACCACTTTTACTTTGTTAGGATCCACCTAAGTCCCCTTGCTCAATATAAAGTGTCCCAAAACCACTCCTTTAGTCAGCATCATAAAAAATTTCTCATGACTTAAGGAGAGGTTGTGGTCCTAGAACCTTTGAAGGAATTTCTCCAAATATTCTAGTGCTTCTTCATATAAATTTCCATAAGTGGTAAACTCATCCATATATTTCCATTAAGTCATGGGAAAAATATGAAAATATGTTCAAGGCAACTCTCTGAAATGTTATAGGTGCATTATACATAGCCCAAATGGTATAACCAAGTGGGAAAATGTACCCCATGGACATGTAAATGTGTTTTTATCCTATTCTTCTGGATCTATTTTTATTTGATTGTATTCACTAAACCCATCTAGGAAAAAAAGTACTTCTTCCCTGCTATTGAATCTAACACCTAATCAATTAATGGGGCAGTGGGCCTAGCTCGATTGGATAAAGCATCTTGTTGTAGGCAAGAGGTCATGAGGTCTAGTCTCCCCACCATCCTCATGGTATCAGAGGGCGTGTTACGCCAGTGTCACCAGTCACGTGAATTTTTTTTTACCATGTGTGCATTGTAGTTTATAGGGGGACAGATACCTGATCGATTCCTGCAATCTTTAAAAAAACACCTAATCAATTAATAGTAGACAAAAATGAGACTTCTATATTTAGCTCTCTATAGTCCACACATACTCTCCACTTGCCTCCCTTCTTAGGTACTATCACCAATGGGGAAACCCACTGACTGCTTGGGATCAAATATATGAACCTTGCATCCAATAGTTTCTACAATTATGTCTTCACTATATCTCATAGAGCTAGGTTCATCCTTCTTTATGGTCACTTGATTAGTTTGCACCCTTCATTGATGTATATTTTATGCACATAGAGACTAGGATCTATGCCCTTCATGTCATGGTATTCCAAAGTAAATTCTATTGCGTGAGTTTGCAACATTGTGAGTAATTCAGATTGTTGGAAGACTTGCAATTAGTTATTAACATTGAGTGTTCTACCTTGTGTTATATCCATTGGTATGCTAGAATTAATGATAGAAGAAACATTAAAACCTGATAAGTTAAGGTTAAAAATGTGTGGAAGTAGTGTATAAAATAGCTGATAAGTGGATTCAAAGAGTGTTGTACGCATAATATTTTGCAATGGGCAATACAAACAGGCTAGACAATAGTGTTGTTGTGGGTCTACTCCAAAAGAGTTTTTCATGATATTGGAAATAATTTTATCTTTAGATCCTAAATGTTGATCATTGTATTTCATTCTATGGTCATAAGTGTTTGTAGTGAATATTGGTCATCCTCTTCCAAGTTCTACCAAATAGGTTGTTCCAATTCTGCATGGGGTTGTGCAAGTGGGTAGAGGACCAATTTTTTTTATCACATTTCCATTGGAAAGATCATGTTACCAAATCTACATCCAGTAAATTTGTATGGTGTGGCTAACCATGGTCTTCCCAAGATTAAGGGATATTCTCCAAGGTTGGATTTAGGTTGCAAAACCATAAAATATGCTGGATATTCCCATGAATCCAGTGTGATGACCAAATCCTCAATAATACCTTGGTTTAATTGTTGACCTATCTGCTAATTTCAAAACTATGGGTGTAGGTCTCAAATCTATCACTTGAAGATTTTGTACTATTTCCCTTGTCATTACATTGATGGCTACTCCTAAGTCAATTAGAGTATTCTTGATGAGTGTGCCATTAATATGTACATCTACAACAAGAATCCCAGGGTTTGCATACTTTAGGGCAGCTATGTTGCCCAACTTAATGTCAACCAGTTGTCATAGAACATGGACAGTTTGGGAGTCTTTCATTTTTCTTCTAGCTTTTTGAGGCATAATTCCATCACAATTTTTGTGTAGATGGGCACTTCTTTAATATATTGAATCAAGAGTATTTTGACTCAAACATTCTTGAGTTGGCTCAAGAAATCAAATTCAGGTTCAAAATGAAATTTTGGCCAAACAATTTCTCTAGAAATGGTGGTTCCTTATTTGTGATGTCTAGATGTAGCTTATTTTTTAGGTTATTTTATTGAATTTTTGATAGTTTTTATTGTTGACTTCTCATTTGTACGTTTTGTAATATGAGGAGATGATGGTCTAGCAAACATCTTCTTGAATGTAGGTGGACATCACTAACCTCAATCTTGTAGGTTGGGTACTGGACAGGTTCATTAGTATAAGCTTGCTCAACATGCTTATTGTTAGGGTTTGGTGCAGGTTGAGTAGGCAATTGTGGTGCTCTTGATTATGCTAGGGTAGATATGGTTGGGTTTAGCATTATGGTTGGTTGCTTGTTGTAAATATTATTGTAGCTATGGGTAGCTAACATTTTGGATTTGCCATTGTTAGTTTCCATGTCATTGTGGTGGCTATTGGTTTTTAGAGGACTGCCATTGTGGATTGTAGTTTGGGAATTGATATGGTTGTTGTTGACATATCCCCTGATGTGGAGTCTAATTATATGATTGGGAAATTGGCCATGGTTGTTGTGACATGTTATTCCAAGGTTGATTATTTAGTTAGAGAAATTTGAATTTACTTTAGAAAAGGAAATATTATAAGAAAAAGGATCTTGAGGCATACCTTGTCTCTGTTGCCATGGTTTGTGCTGAGCAATATAGAACACTTGGCCTTCCTCATCCTATAGAGTATGAAATTCAAGTTTCCCTTGCTTTTCTTTAGAAATATTGGTAATATTTTTACACTTACAGTTAATCCTTTCTGGAGGCAATGTGGACAATATTCAATGAGAGCAAATTCTGCTTCTTGTTTCTTTTTAATGTGCAAAGTGTCCAATTGGGTTTCTAGATGACTAATTATATATTCCTTCATGTTTGAAAACAAATAACTCAGTTTCACCTTGGAAACACCTTTGGATGTTTTGGTGGAAGAGATAGCTCTAGCACCTATGGTATTATGCATAGATGATCATGAATAATTTTGGCACACTTGGTAAATTTCCTCAAAAGGTGATTGAGAAATATCCCCTACTCTAATAAAGTTTAATGCATTAATGCAATCTTCATTTACTCCTCACAGAAATACCAGATTTAGAGACTCTGGGGAGAGCCTATTATGATGTGACTTTTTAAGGAAAAATTGGAACCTTTCCACATAGTCTTCAAGCAGTTCTTCTTCCTTCTGTGACATTATGAAGATATCATCTCTTTTCATGTTTTCTACCCAATAATAATCCTACTATTTTTGCAAGAATTTCTCCTTCATTTTTTCTCAATTTGTTATTACATTTCTTCCTATCCATATGAACCATTGTAAAGAAAAATCTTTCAACGTGTTTGAGAAAGTTTGAACCTATGAGCATCTATGGTATAGTCCTAGCACTACATAGAACATCAAACTAGAATAGGAATATATCTAGGTCTTTTGTGATTAACCTATAGAAATTGGGCAAGGCCAAAGGATGTATATTATTTAGGGAAACCATCTGCTCTTGGTTTATAATTGGGAATTCAAGTGTAATAAGCTCTACTCGATTGTACACCACCTCTTCTACCATGATTTCAAAATTCCTTATGGGGATTCTCCCAAGGTCTGAAACAACTATTGGCGTGAGGGGTATTTCTATGTTGTTGATTAGCTCAATTTGTTCCTCTAATAGTAGTATTTCCTTGCTTGTGTCACTATCTTCAAATTCCTCTTGATTTTGGTTGGAGGGGAGAAATATTTCCAAAGCATCTCTCTATTGCTACATGCAATAGTAACTTGAGCTTTAAATAGCTTTTCCTACACACTATTAGTGAGTAGTTTTGAGTTGATTATAAATTATACTAATCCTAATTACTATAAATGATAATTCCTAATTTGTGAAAGAAATATAAATGAACTAAAACATGTTTAGGGATTCTAAACTTTAGTACCATCTTGTGCAACGCCACTAAAAATATAGTGGTTCCTTTATGTTCAATAAATTGATGTAGATAATGCATACATACAACTTCACAAACCAATAGATCCCCTATTAAGTAATTCATTATCTTAGAGGTGCTTCATTTTAATTATCAACTAGGGAATTGTAATCTTGAGATGATGTTGGCATTGTATGTGCAATTGATATTCCTAAAATACCCTAATCAATTGTATACAAAATTAACAAAGAAATTGTTAATTGAAAATAACTTAACTCAAGATCAAAGTATTTGATAGACAATGCCTATATTAAAATCTAATTCATACAAAAATATAGCTATGAATTGTCACAAGATCAAACATATATACAAGATCTTTGAGATTTCCCTCATTCTTGGATTGAAAACAAAATATAAGCAACTTTCAATTCTCCCAAAAACATAGGAAGAGGACTAGGTCTTATTTCAACAATAATGAAAACATAGTGGACTTAAGAGTGTCAAAATCACATCAAGGCTCTACATCTTTAAAGAAGATGGTTATAACTGAAAACTTATCTAATAGGGAAAAACTTATTACATGTCATGACCATTGTTATTATAAATATCTTTTGTAAGGCCCCAACCTTATGAGTATCAATTACTGTATATTGCCCCTTAATGAATTTCATTGTTGTTGGTTGACTCCATCAAAATAGTGGAATAAATAGTCATACCTTGATATAAATTATGTGATGTGCATTCAATAAACTGTAAGATGTGATGTGAGTTGAATGAGTTATGTGATTATAAAGTATGTCATGTCATGAATTTAATCAATACCTTGAGTATGATTCAAATTATAGAGATAATTAGTTAACTATCATTATGTAGAGAAGGGGGATTTGCTACTCATGAGTTCTCTTCATTTAGAGAGCCTCACGGGGTGAACTGCCTTAAACTACCTCAAGGAACAGTGCAAGAGCTCTAGAATCAGAAAGAGCAGGTCATAGACATTTTCTGGACAAACTGACAAGCTCTTGGCCAAAGGATAGAAGCACAGGTTTGGGACAACAATGTGGTGCACTGGCGTCTCTCTGGTGCACTGAAGTCCATACAGACCAAAAAGTGAGAATGTCATAGAAAATAGCTTAGTGACTACTAGCAATCTAATTACTAAGAACTTCAAAGTAATATAAAATAGCATAATGTGATAAAGCTGAAATAAAGTGAAATAGAATTGATAAAGAGAATAAGAGATAGAAAGGAAATGCTCACAACCACACAAGTGATGAAGCCTCCAACATGTGAATGTCTTCAATACCTACATGTGTAAGATCTGGAGAAAGTGTTGGGGTTGTATAGGGGTTTTCCTCAATCATACCCTTGTTTTGGTGTTCCCACCTCCACGAACAACCAAAAAGATAGGGAGAGTGAGAGAAGTAGATGTGATGTGATAAAAGCAATCCCCTCTCGAGGAGGACAACTCGTATCACAAAATATGAGTGATAAAAGAAATCCTTGCTCATGGAGGAAAACCCATATCATGAAGTAAGGATGCAATAGATAAGGGATATGGAATCCTAGGATGCTTGCAAGCACAGAGTGAAGGAGATGTTAGCTACAAGGCTTAAGCAAGCCAAAGAGGGAGAGTGATAATTGCAAGAGCTAAGAATGTCGCAAAGGGTGTTGTGAAAGCTTGAGAGTGCTTAAGGCTATTGTAGCAAGCTATATGAAGCTGTGCAAACAAAATAACAAGAGAAAGTATCATAATCAAGGATGGAAAGAAGCTATAGGTGAAGCTAGAGAGGAGTTAGAAACCAAATGGATTGAAAATACAAATTTTAAAAAGGGAAAAGAAGCTTCCTAGGTGGTTACAAGGCATCCTGAGCCGTTACCACTGACTAAAGTAGGTGACAAGTGGAAAACATGTTCAGAAACAACTATTTGAGCATTGAAACATCGCAGGACGATAGCATAGTGTGCAAACGTCCACATGACGTGCTAATGTCCATACATATCAAGCTACAAAACAACACGAATAGGAAAAGCACAAGGTTTGACACGAAGATGGCACGCAAGGGGTAGCTGCTGAAAAAGGGGTGTTGAGCATCCTGAGAGGCAAAAAGGCTAATGCAAGGGCTAAAATGAGCCTACACAAGATGCTGAGGGAGTGAACATTAAAGTGAATACAAGAATGTATGTGAAATTGTAAGGGGTGCAATTTTATGACATTACATTTTCCCCCCACTTTAGCGGGCATATGAATCTACACTAATATGCACGCTAAAGGAAATCTACAAAACATAAATAATATCATTATGCCAAATGGATATTGTAGAGGAAGCAGAAAAATATTCAAACCAAGGAAGCATGCCCCCAGGTTGAAGACCTACAAAACAAACACATTAGATAATAAAGACCTATACAAGACAAAAATTTTAGAACATAAAAAGCCGCTACATCATGGGGTTAGAACATACAAAACACACACACACAATCACACAAAAAACTAAAGGGTTTGAGTCAACAAAGTGAAAGAGATCTTGAGGTAAAAGGTTTTCTCAGAACTATGCGTCATCCCCAAATTAAGAAATAACACATAGAAGAATTCTAAAATGAAGAGAAGAATGTAAGGATTGATCGCTTCAAGAGAACACACTTAAAAGTCAAGGAAGCAACCAATATCAAAGAGATAAAGAGCATATACTTAGGATGAAGAAGATACAAATATTTGATCCGGTATATACATAATTAAGAATATAATAGAGAATTTAATAGAGAGATTAGAAAGGAATGAAAATTCCAAGAGAGATGGCTCCACAGGTCCTCAGACCCAATGAGAGTTGAACAAAAAGGACTTTGTAGCTCTATGGAACTATGAAGTTGCACAAAGAACACCGAAGGCCCTCATACCAATGGTGGACAAATCCCGCAAGATGAAATCATTTCACAGGCCCGTAGACCTACAAGGAGGCAAACCCCAAGATCTCTCACATGAAGGAATCCCAAAGAAGCAAGTGCCTTACAGGCCCATAGACCTGCAAGGAGGTGACCCCCAAGATCTCTCACATGGAGGAAGCCTAGAGAAGTAAGTTCCTTACAAGACTACAGATCTACAAGGAGGCATCCCCCAAGATCTCTCACATGGAGGAAACCCAAAAAAGTAAGTGCCTTATGGGCCCATAAACTTGAAAGGAGTTGACCCCCAATATCTCTCACATGAAGGAATCCCAAAGAAGCAAGTGCCTTACAGGCCCGTAGACCTGCAAGGAGGCGTCCCCTAAGATCTCTCACATGAAAGGAACCCAGTAAAGTAAGCACCTTACAGGCTCGTAGACCTGCAAGGAGGCATCCCCCAAGATATCTCACATGAAGGAAACCTAGTGAAAGGGGACTCCGTAGAGTCAGACTAGAAAGCGGCTTCATAGGCTCACCTACAAAGCAACATGTTAATCAACAGACTAAACATGTTAGGAAAGCTTAATGCAAAGGAGCTCCATAGGTTCTCAGTCATGCAGAGCAAGACTAATCAAAGAATCCTATGGCTACTACAAGTTGTGTTACAAAACAGTCACATAAAAGAAGGGCCTAGTCAGGCTTCCCCCAAACTAGATGCCATAGAATTCATTTGAGATAAAAAATTTCAAAGGGGGTCCCTCGGGAACCCTTTAGAAGAAAAAGGGGTCCACTAGAGGGGTGCTTGATTTGAAAGATAGAGAGAAGAGAAGGGGGTCCTTAAGAAGGACACACATCTCCATAACAAGTTATCCCTGCCCCTAGCATACAAGGGAGGAGAACCATGCAAGATACTTAGAACATACAGGATAGAGGTAAACCTCGATATCACTTGTTATGCAAAGAAAAGGTGGGTGCATCAGCTAATAAATGAGGGATGGCACTTGAATCATGAAGTTGTTGTATTTTATCCTTTAAGGCATTACATTCACTAGTGGAATGGCCAAGCACTTGATGGTATGCACAAAAAGAATGTTTTTCTTTATCATGTTCATGATATTTCTTGCATGTAGGAGAAGGAAGAGTAATTAAGTGGGCTTTGAGAAGCCTCAACAACATACGCTTTTTTTCAAACAAAGGATGAGGAGCAGGAAGCAACCCTTTCTCCTATGGAGAAAAGTTAGACTGCTTACAAGAAGAAGATATGAAGATAGAAGACAAAGGAGGATGGACCAACCCGCGAGAATGAGGTTGAGTGGACATCATGTCAATATTCAACCATGGCTTCCATTTAGATTGTTCATTCGAGTGACCAAGCCCTAAATTATGCTTACGGGGTGTGAATTCTATAGGGACCCAAATGCCTTGTTTGTTACGCCCACAACCTTTATGCCCATAGCCATATTTAGAGACAAGCTTAAAGCCAAGGCCATAATGTGTTTACAAATCTTGAGAAGGAGGAGGATCTTCATAGAGAGAATTGTTCCAACAATGGGGATTATGCTCCTCTATGGGATCTCCATCATCCTTATTAACATGAATTCCAACATTATCTTCTTTAGCAGAAGCGTAATCATCTTCCTCAGAAGGAGGATCAATTGTAAGAACATTACAATTTATGCTCACACTATCCTATAATAGAAAAGAATAATCATCTTTGATAATAGGTTTGGATGATGTTATTAGAAGGTTTAAGTGGATCGGGTCGATTTTATGTTCCCCACTGAAGGAATCTGTAAAGTTTAAGGAACCCCAATCATCACCAAGACATGCATTCTTTTGATAAGTAGACTTAGGATTTCTTTCTTCAGAAGTGCCTTCTTTAGGGACATCTATCTCAAGAGTATCCTTTGTAGTAGTTACTGCTGGAGTAAACATCGACACATTGGAAGACATTGAAGGAATAAGAGTAGGCATAACCAAAACTTGAATGACAACTTCCATCTCACATAAGTGCATAGCCTCAGGGTCAGCCTTGATTGTGACTACTCAATTGTTACAAATGAACTTAATAGATTCATGCAAGGTAGATGAGACTGCACCCATAGCGTGAATCCACGGTCTACCAAGAAGAAGGTTATATGGTAATTTTTCTGACATAACATACATGAGGGTGGGTACGGTAATGATTCCCAACCTTAAAGGCAAGACTATCATGCCTAAAGGTTGTCAACTAACATTATTGAACCCACAAATAACAATAGAAGAAACATTAAGAGAAGATGAATCAATATTAATCTTAGGCAATAGACCAATGCTACATACATTGAGCACTGGACCAACATCAATGAGAGTACATTTAATTCCAATATTATTAATATTAACTATAATCATTAAAGGATCTTCCTATTTTTGCACATTCAGGGGTGAAAGTTCTTGAGGATAGAACGTAATATTCGGAAAATCCACATAAATATGAGCTATCAATGCATTAACATCCGTCAGCCTAGTAGAGGCAGGCAAGAGGATCTTTTGCAAGGCTTCTTGAAGCATACCTTGATAAATCAAAGCAAACTGAAGCAAGTCCCATAGTGAGATCTTAGTTGGAGTAAAATGGAGTTGCTCAACAAGATCATAATCATTGGGTGCTTTAGTTGTAGGTTTAGGTGCTTGAGGAAGACTTGGTTAAGAAGGTGGTAATGAGGTAGGTTGATCGACATTTTTTTTATTCCTTCTATTCTTATAAGTATGGGCTACCGTTCTATTAGAGGGAGCCATAGAAAGATCATGATAGTCACTATCAAATGGAACACCATTAATAGAACAAACCCTTTTAGGAGAAGGAATAGCTGGAGTTAGATAAATGGCCAGTCTCTTAGGCCTTTAAGGGGCGACAAAGACATAGATTAAATTTACAAAATCATCACAACTAGTAGAATAATTATTTGAAGACATATTCTCCACATCGATCTAGGGAGGATC
This sequence comes from Sequoia sempervirens, assembly GCA_007258455.2. Taxonomy (NCBI): domain Eukaryota; kingdom Viridiplantae; phylum Streptophyta; class Pinopsida; order Cupressales; family Cupressaceae; genus Sequoia; species Sequoia sempervirens. The sequence continues at coordinate 112,771 of VDFB02379529.1, read as the reverse complement.
AAATGTGGAAGGAGATTCATCATTTGCTAATGCATCATCTCTCGAAAAGAGTGCATTAGAATAGAGAAGAGATCCATCATTCACTAATGCAATGTCTCTATAAGAGAGTGTATTGGAAAGAATAGGAGATTCATCATTCACAAATGCATCATCTCTAGAAGAGAGTGCATTGGAATGAAGAGAAGGTAGAGTAATGTTAAGAAAAGTATCAATGATTTCATCTTCTTGCAACAAAATATCCTCCAAAGCAAGAGGAATCTCATGAGAAGGATCAAATATATCAAGTGACATGGGTAAAGCCAAGTCACCATCACATGCATGAAATGGAACATCATTAACACTTTGAAAAAAATTAGATACCAAACTAATAAAAGAAGATATTAAATTCATTTTGAGGTGACAAAACTAAGAAAAACCGAAAATCTGGATTTTTATATTTTTTTGATATTTTCTATGTTCTAGTAATTTGCATTTTCAGAGGCCTTCGGAGCAGAATTTGGGCTTGAAACTTGCGTCAATCCTTAAAATTCAATTGCCAAAGGCATGGTATTTTAGGGATTGAATTAGTCCTCTTGGAGACCTTTCCAACGGTGTAAACGGTTGTGGATTCCGAGCACCGAGTCAAAAGTTATGACCCCACCAAGTTGGGGTAAATAAATTCCTAGTTTTTTGAAAATATTGTGTTTCACATCGGGTTCACCAAAATGTAGAAAAGGGGGATTCGCTACTTATGAGTTCTCTTCATTTAGAGAGCCTCATGGGGCAAACTGCCCTAAACTACCTCAAGGAATAGTGTGAGAGTTCTAGAATCAGAAAGAGTAGGTCACAAACATTTTTTGGACAAACTGACAAGCTCTCGGCCAAAGGATGGAAGTGCAGGTCTGGGATGACAGCGTGGCATGTTGGCATCTCTTTGGCACACTGACGTCTGTATGGACCAGAAAGCAAGAATGTCACAGAAAATAGCTTAGCGACTACTAGAAATCTAATTAATAAGAAATTCAAAAATACTAGAAAATAGCAGAATGTGATAAAGCTGAAATAAAGTGAAATAAAATTGATAAAGAGAATAAGAGATAGAAAGGAAATGCTCACAACCATGCAAGTGATGAAGCCTCCATCACGTGAATGTATTCAATACCTGCATGTGTAAGATCTAGAGAAAGTATTGGGGCTATATAGGGGTTTCCCTCAGTCAAACCCCCCTTTTGGTGTTCCCACCTCCACGGATAGCCAAAAAGATAGAGAGTGAGAGAAGTAAGCAGATGCGATGTGATAAAAGAAATCCTCGCTTGAGGAGGAGAACTCATATCACAAAATATGAGTGATAAAAGCAATCTTCGCTTGAGGAGGAAAACCTATATCATGAAGTAAGGATGCAATAGATAGGGGATATGGAATCCTAGGATGCTCGCAAGCACTAAGTGAAGGAGATGTCAGCTACAAGGCTTAAGCAAGCCAAAGAGGGAGAATGATAACTACAAGATCTAAGAATGTCACAAAGGGTGTTGTGAAAGCTTGAGAGTGCTTAAGGCTACTGTAGCAAGCTATATGAAGCTGTGCAAACAAAATAACAAGAGAAAATATCAGAATTAAGACTTGAAATAAGTTAGAGGTGAAGCTAGAGAGGAGTTAGAAACCAAATGGATTGAAAATACAACTTTTAAAGAGGGAAAAGAAGCTTTTGAGGCGAACAAGGCATCTCGAACTGTTACCACCAACCAAAGCAGGTGACAAGTGACAAACATGTTCGAAAAAAAATGTTTGAGTGTTGAAATGTCGCAAGATGACAACGCAGTGCGCAGATGTCTGCATAGCGTGCTAATGTCCAGAAACATCAGGCTATAAAACAACACGAACGGGAAAAGCACAAGGTTTGACGCGAAGCTGGCACGCGAAGGGTAACTACTGAAAAAGGGGTGTTGAGCATCCTGAGAGGGAAAAAGGATGATGCAGGGGCTAAAATGAGCCTACACAAGATGCTAAGGGAGTGGACATTAGAGTGGATACAAGAATGTATGTGAAATTGCAAGGGGTGCAATTTTACGACATTACACATTATTCCCACTCTATTATTTAACCAATATTATAGTAAAGGACATATCTCTTAATGGTGTAGTGAAGGAATTTATCGTCTAATAGTTTATAATTTCAACACTTTTATGTATAATGACATTAGAAGGATTGTAGGTTTATTACAAACATGGAACTTTGATTTCAAGGTTATTAATTGATACACATATATCAATGAGAGTTCTCATTTATGATTGTACCTCCATAATTTTATTTTTGGAAAGAAAAGTATTCTAACATTTGTTGATTTTTTTGCAGAATAGGTAATTGTGTTGTTATTGCATCACACCATAAAAAGGTCAATCTTGTTTAACACTTGACAAACCCTTGTGGGAAAACTCTCTATTGAAATTATCAAGTTGTTACTTAGGAAAATATATAAAAATAAAAATAAATTATGTCTTCTATATACTTGTGTTGATGATTCCTTTGGTATTAGAATTATGAATCTTCTAACATTGAGTTTCAAGACTTGTGTATTTTAACTTCTAAGATCAGACCATGGTCATTGAGGGGTGCAAGCTAAACATGCTTTGAGGTATGCAAGTTTATTTATTGGAAATTTTTAATTTACACGTGAACATGTTATTTCAATTATTTCTATCGTGGAAAATTAATAAGTGTGATGAGTATGTAGATAAACAAAAAAGCCAATGAGGGAAAATGAGATAACCCACAAGACCTTAGTCATTCCAATCCATGTAGTAGGGGTAATATGTCTTGTGCTAAATGTTAAGTCTATTTTCTAAGGTGAACCAAATAAATTAAATGTTTAAGCACGCCCTTTTTCATTATTCCCTGTTGGGGGGGGGGAATGAAGGTAACAAGTAGGTCACATTTTTTAAGAAAAGGAGGAAACCATGGATTTAGGGTTAGGGCATGAAAATATATTGGGGAACTTTGGGAAAGTACATCTCGGTCTCTTGTAAAGTAGCTATAATAATTGTGGAAAGAATTTGAATAGGAACTTTTGATAAATTAGTGTGTTCTCCATTGATGAATAGACAACTAGTAGTCTCATATCTATGTGAAGTTTAAACCTAACTAGAAATTTGTGCCCTTGTAAACAATATGATCAGATAAAAGAATAAAGTAGCAATTAATGAATGTCTTGAGATAAACTTCACCCTATTACCTCTTTATGTAAATAAACATATGATTATTAAGTGTAAATCACTAGGAACTTTTACCCCATCTTATGTACAAATAGAATACCCCTTCCCAAGTATATATAGTTATAATTTTGGTATGGATTTCGAACAGTTTGAATTATTCAAACTTGGATTAGTGCAATGTTGATTCCACCATGAAAAAAACAATAGAAAATTTTATGATTACTTAAAAACCTTGCCCATAAGTATGCAACTTTTCTTAAGTAATTGAAATAATTATAGGATCTACCTAGCTGCTATATTTCCTTCAGTTAGAATAATGTAACAAAATTGTGGAATGTAAAAGTTAAAAATAAATAAAATAAATTCAAATTAAATGTTTAAGAATGTGCAAAAGGAAATTAATTGAATGGGGTTGTTGAAAATTCAACTAACATCGTATATAAATATATTTTATTTTCCAGTACTAGTTACAAGATGGAAACTCCTTTGTGTAGAAATATGGTACAAAGTCAAAACATAGTTTGGGTTAAAAGCTTGTCTATGACAATATAATTCTCTTGCATATTTGCTAGAAGTTATAACTTAATGATGTGATTGTAAAAAGGTAATAGTAAAAGGTTCACTTGTTAATTCCAACAAGTGGATGTTTACCTTTGTAGGTGGTGAATTTTAATAGAATTGATTCTTCTTAAATTTTATTTTGGAAATAAGCAATGAATTACTTTCCTTATATTAAATTAAGTAATTAAGAGTAAAACTAAATTGATAAGGGAAAATGAAATAAGCATGTTGACTTCAAGTAAGGTTACATGTGATTATTCTTGATGCTAGATAAAATTTGGGAAGTTTTTTTATTTTATGTATTATCATTAAGACAAAACTGATAAGGAGTCAAATTCTCCTAGGACATTATACTTATATGTGTGTTATGATATGTCCTGTGAAATTTTGATGAAATTCGGTTAGGAAAATATGATTGCATTTTGTATCTAAGGATTAATAAGTTATACAAGATAATGATTGATAACTTATCTTGGGATTTATGCTTGAGTCTAAGGTATTTTATTTTATTTCATTATGTTTAAATTTTCTCAAATGAAAATGTTGAAGTATTTCCTTGCAAGTAGGGGCGTTCCTGTATTAAATTATGAAATTTTAGAATCGATGTATCCTATAACCATAACAATGGTGAATATACGTAACCTAGTTTTGCTAGAATGAGAAAGGAAATTAAGGGCTAAGTATAGAAAAATGGTTATTCACCATGCATGTTTTGTCTAAAAAATAACCCTACCAAGGAATAAAGAAGAAAAAACATAAGTAAAACAAAGAAGGTTTGAAAGTGTGAGGTGCCATGCATGTTTATTAAAGTGAAGAGAAGCTGATAGATAAAATTATATTTGTGTATGATGTAGAGCATGATAACACATATAATTGAGTGGGTATGGATGTGAATGTGATGTAAAAAGAACCTTGTCTAACAAGTGAAATGGGTGTAGAGTGTTTTTATCCTAGCTTGCAATATGGTGTGTTCCATAAAGTGTATTGTGTTGTGACATGCAAAATTAAACCAATAAATATAGTGTGCTTCATAAAGTGTATTATGTTGTGACATTTGAAATTAAACCAGTAAATGCGTTGTGCCCAAGTATGAGATACAAGGTATCTTACTTGGGATAAGGGTGGGTGGACATTAAGTATGATACCCTATGTGTACCCTTTGTGATGAACCTATGTGTAAGCTAGCTAGTTGCGAAGTGTTGTAAACATGATATGTGTGGATGAGAGCCTATTAAAAGTAATGTGATGTATTCATTTGAGTAAATCTTGTTAATATGTTAAATGTGTACCTCTAGTGTATGGCTCCCCTTCAGGATTGAGATGCTAACTAGTGTAAATAAGGGTTGAGAGAAAAAAAGGACCTCCAATGGAAGCTATATGGTTTCTTAAGATATTGTCCAAACCTAATCCTCCCACATATTAGAGCCACACTCGCTAGCTCATAGTGAAAACCTACTCCTTGATATTTATAACCCATGGGTAAAGGATGGAAATATATGGATCATAGTGCTGGGATTCCAATTCCAATTATGAATACAATACATTGATACTTTGTGGATATGCCCACCGTGATATTGTGTGCTATCATATTTATGTGGTTAGGGACCACCATTTTCATTGCATGCTATTATACTTATGTGGTTAGAGAACCACCATTCCTCTCCTCCCCTTAGGTGGCTTATCAAAGTCACATGGTGCTCATAATATGCAAATTTTATTGTTGAAATATGAATTATTGGTAATTTCCTAATTGATGTTTTATTTTATTATATGCTAGTAGTGTGAAATTTTATATTTCTTTTATTAGGCCTATTTTGCCATTTGAAGATTGTCATAGTCCAATTGCCTCAAAGATTTATTTAATTTCATTTTTGAATAAAGATTGGAATGCTGAAATGTAGCTACAATTGATCTTTATTTTGTTTATCTCTTGAATTTATAATTTTCTCTTTTGAGAGTTTTACTGAAAATTTGGTTTATGATCTTATGTTACTCAGTTTGAGGCCTTTTTGTTGTTTGCAAACTACTAGGCAAGTGTGGTGTAATGTGACATATGTAAGCTGTCATATCTTGAGGGGTTTATTTGTAGGTCATATGGGGGAGTAGATGCATTGGGGAATTATTTAAAAGGGGTTGCAAATGGGACTAGAAAGGGACGGTCGTAATCCATTCTTCCCCTAGTTCTATGATTTTTCTTGTTGTACATTCCTTTTGGAGGCTAACACCATTAAAAAAAGGGGGAAGGTATGAGGAAATGTGTGGAGGGGTCCTTAAAAAAGGGCCTCAAGACCACCTTTCCTAATGGATACGGTATCCTAAAATCTCCATCCTTGTTATAAATGGTGTATAACTAATGTGGTGTATGTTTAAATTTGTAAATAAATGCGATGTGGTATAGATGTGAGTTATGTGAGAATGGTTGTAACAAATTTGGGCCTTGATAAAATCTTTCCTAAGATTACATAGCTCTTTGACATTATGGTATATAATTCTCTCAGATATATGAATATATGGTTTTATGGCTATTCAAAAAGGCCTAGTGATTCTTTGGTTACATGGTATTTCAAGTTACGAGACCTATAGTTTTATGATTTTTTTTTTGAAATTCAAAGGTCCATGTTATCCTCCTACTTATAAATCCCATTATGTGAACCTTGTGCCATGTGTTGTGTATTATGGGAGTCATGTGTGGTAGTTGTAATTATTTCTAATGAATGTAGTATAGACTTCATGTGAGTCATGTTATGGAATCTTGTAATAGATGAAATGAAACTTAAGTTATATTTTAGGGCGTGACATGATAAGAGTGTGATGGATTTAAAATAGAATGCCTTCTTATGGAACACTTACATAAAATTAAACTTTTTAGGTTTTTGTTGTAAAAGAAATGGGATTGAAGGATAAAGGTATTGAAGTAGCTCTAGTCCATATATGTATGACTAAAATTTAAATGAATATGGTTATTAATTTAGAAGCTATGGGGGTTGATATTGGCACCCTTGTATTTATGTTTTGATGGACCTATACATCTTTTGTGGGCTTCTTATATTAGTTAGGTGATGATTATGATGATATAAGAGATTCCCTATCTAACACTTGTTTTTTTTGCTGTGGATATGATTCTAATCAACTTGGTAAATCAAAATAATTGCATTAGCATATTTATGTGTATTCTGGGTTTGGGGTTATGTTCCCCGATCCTTAGTAACTTCCAAGAGGAAGTTTAGTCTAAGGGGAGGAGGATGTAAGGCCCAAACCTTATGAGTATCGATTACTATATATTGCCCCTTAATGACTTTCGTTGCTGTTGGTTGACTCCATCAAAATAGTGGAATAGATAGTCATACCTCGATATAAATCCTACGATGTGCATTCAATAAACTGTAAGATGTGATGTGTGTTGCATGAGTTATGTGATTATAAAGTAAGTCATGTCATGAATTTAATCAATACCTTGAGTATGATTCAAATCATAGAGATAATTAGTTAACTATCATTATTCCCACTCTATTATTTAACCCATATCATAGTAAAGGATGGATCTCTTAATGGTGTAGTGAAGGAATTTTTCATCTAATAGTTTATAATTTCAGCACTTTTATGTATAACGACATTAGAAGGATTGTAGGTTTATTACAAAAATGACACTCTGGTTTCAAGGTTATTAATTGAAACACATATATTAATGAGAGTTCTTGTTTATGATTGTACCTTCATAATTTTATTGTTGGAAAGAAAAGTATTCTAACATTTGTTGATTATTTTGTAGAATGGGTAATTGTGTTGTCATTGCATCATGTACCATAAAAAGGTCAACCTTGTTTAACACTTGACAAACCCCCGTGGGAAATCTCTCTTGAAATTATCAAGTTGTTACTTAGGAAAATATATAAATATAAAAATGAAACTAAATTATCTCACATACTTATGTTGTTGATACATTTGGAATTGGAGTTATGAATCTTCTAACATTGAGTTTCAAGACTTGTGTATTTTAACTTCTAACGTCAGACCATGGTCATCGAGGGGTGCAAGCTAAACATGCTTTGAGGTATGCAAGTTTATTTATTAGCAATTTTTAATGTACACATGAACATGTTATTTCAATTTTTTGTATTGTGGAAAACTAATAAGTATAATGAGTATGTAGATAAACACAAAAGAAAATGAGGGAAAACAAGATAACCCACAAGGCCTTAGTCATCCCAGTCCATGTAGTAGGGGTAATATGTCTTGTTGTGCTAAATATCAAGTCATATTTTCTAAGGTGAACCAAATAAATTAAATGTTTAAGTGCCCTTTTTCATTATTCCATGTTGGGGGGGAAATGAAGGTAACCAACAGGTCACATTTTTCAAAAAAAAAGGGAAACCATGGATTTAGGGTTAGGGCATGAAAAGAAAGGGTAAGACAATATATTGGGGAAGTTTTGGAAAAAAAAATTGTGTTTATGTTCAAGCTAAATTTTGGGCATTACATCTTCTTTCCTCCATGACCTAATAATATCATATTTTAAAGTAAAAATATGGAATAATGCATAAGCAAATTATGTTCAAATCTATGTCTGCATCAACTTCGGGAAACTGCACATGTTGTTGATGATCACCTTCTCTAATTGCAACAAACATGCATCCTTTTGCTACAGGTTGATAGATCCTTCATTGTAGGGGTTAGTTTATTCCAAAATATTTTTTCATCATTAATAACTATAATCAATCATAAAACTCCATTAAATTCCATATAAATTCAAGAATTCAGACAACCATTTACTAATATATTATATCATCTTCAATGCTTTAAATACTTACAACATATGAAAAGGTCTAGGAATGTTTTTGAAAATTATAAAAAATATGATGAAAAGTATGAAACTAAAACAAGGAAAATATGGCATTTTTAAGGCTCATAAGACACATGGGATTACACTATTGATTTCCTTGTTCTTTAGGATAAGAATAATAAATATGAAAATCTAATCATACTAGGCTTCCCTTGGTTAGCCACTTTTATAGTCCCCGTTGATTTCCAATCAAGAAGTATGACCATTTTAGATGGAACTAGGTTGAAAGAACTATCCATTTATCCAACCACTATACCTTCTATGCAAAACAATAATAAGTTGTAGATAGATGATATGACAAATTTTGATGAAGATGCTTCCACCTTAGCCATGGTCACCATAATCAAACACTTAGATGAATAATGTGATTAGAAGGTTGAAAAAACAATATCCTCACAAGAAACACAATGGAATGAATACAAACATTCCCAAGAGAACCCAAAAAACATACCGAATGCACTTAATTGTCCATTGATGGGGATGACCTCCCCTCAAACAAGTTGTCAACATCTTTGTACTCTATATCGACTCCTTACTTATTTATGTCCCCTAAAATCATTACTCAAGAGCATTCATAATATGCAAACCAGAACAAAAAAAATTATTGTTTATCCCAATATATAATTGATCATCAACAATGGGCAGATGAATGAAGAAGAAGCACAACTAAAATATTTATTAATAAATCACACACAAGACTTTGCATGGAAATATAAAGATATGAAGGGGACTCAACCAAATATATATATATAAACTCATCATCGCTATACAAAATGTTTTCCACCAATGAGACAACCTCAAAAAAGGATAACCCTACCCTAATGGAAATAGTGAAGAAGGAAATAAAAGTTACTACAAGTGTGATTTATCTACCCCATTTTTGATAGCCATTGAGTCTCCCCAATAGTTATAGTTCTAAAGAAGAATGGGGAATGGTATGTGAACATAGATTACAGGGATTTAAATAAAGCAACAAAAAATGAATACTTCCCTCTCCCATTCATTGACCAAGTCATGGACAACTTAGTTGACACAACTATTTATCCTTTCTAGATGGTTTCAATGGCTACAACCAGATCTAGGTGGATCCAAAGGATTAGAAAAATCACCTTCACCTTACCTTGGGGGAAATATGACTGTAAATTATTTCCTTTCAAGTTATGTAATGCCCCAACCACTTTCCAATGTGTAGTATTGGAAATCTTTGTAGACCTAACCACTACTTATGTCAAGATATACATGGATGATTTCAAAGTCCATGGAAAAATATCTCAAGAGGCATTAGAAAGACTAAAAAAATTCTTAGAATTGTGTGATAAGCATCGATTGTCCTTAAACCATGAAAAATATCTCCTCGTGATGACCAAATGAATTATCTTGGGGCACCATGTTTTCTAGGAAGGTATCAAAGTGAACCCTAAGAAAATTGATATTATCTTATAGATTCTTGCGCCATAGTCTCAAATAGAAGTTTGAAGCTTACTAGGAATTTTAGATTAACTATAGATAGTTCATCAAGGGTTTTAGTAGGATATCAAATCTATTATTCATACTTTTAAAAAAGGACTATAAATTTACATGGACTAGTGAATGTCATAAATCCTTCAAATCCATTAAGTAGTCTTTGATCATAACACCTATTATCAAAGAACTCAATTGGGGTGAACCCTTTCATATCTACATTGATACATACAACCAAGCTATAGGAGTTTTCTTAGGAAAACAAATGAATTTGGAGGTAGTCATTCCATCTAGTACATAAGAAAAAATTCAAATTTGGTAGAGAATAAGTATACAACTACATAAAAAGAGTTTTTTCTATAGTCTATGTAATTAATAAATTTTTCCACCACATTATAGGGTACAAGGTCTTTGTGCACATTGATCATGCTACCATCAAATATTTGATGAATGAGGCAACATTACGAGGCATAATTATTTGTTGGCTATTGTTATTATAGGAATTCTATTAGAATTGTGAAACAAGCACAAAACCACAAGCCACAAGATCAAACAACGAACAAATACACCTTATACGCAAGAGATCTACAAACAAAATATGCAATATTCCTCAACAAGAAAAAGCTACAAAAGCAAGAGATTCTCAAGAAGATATGAAAGCTCACGATATTCTCCAAATAATTACAATGAGGGTTGAGTGCTTATAAGAGAAAAACCCTAAATGAGAAAGGGATCGGATCATGACAAGTGCCAACATCACATGAGATGAGACATAATGATCTAATATTAGCTCAACTAATAAAAGCATAAAATACTCCTAAGTTTTTAGCTAATGCATGATTACTGTAAAAAATTCAACATCACCATTGTTGATAAACCAAAAAAAGATAATGTAGTCATCAAAATTTTGTTAAGATTGTCCCTATAGGGAAGTGATGAACTTGTGGATGATGCCTTCCTTGATGAACACCTATTCACTATATATCCTGTCTCCTTGGTTCAACAATTTGGTCAACTACTTGGCCATAGGGAAGTTTCCTCCACATTTTAATCCCAAACAAATAAAATGACTAATTAGGGATAGCTCCATATTTAAATAGTTGAATGGGATATTATTTAAATTATGCCTTGATTATGTGTTACAAATATATGTGTAGGAGACAAAATTGTATGATATCATCTGGGCTTGTCACGATGAGCCTTTAGGAGGTCATTTCTCATCTCTATATACTAGGAACAAAGTTCTTGGGACATGATACTATTGGAAAAATATGAGCAAAGATATCTGCCAATATGTCAACTAGTGTGATCAATGATAATGTATGGGATTATCTACATTATCTATCAAGATGCCTCTCCATCCTCAAGTATCCCTTGAGCCAATTAATAAATGGGGAATAGATTTTGTGGGGACAATTGATCCCCCTTCAAAAGGGAATTGCAATATATTGGTTTGCATAAATTACGCCACTAAATGGTTGAAGCAAAGGATTTACATGCATCGTGGGAAGAGAAGATATATATTTCTTGTACAAGCACATCCTACAAAGGTTTGGGGCCTCACAAATTCTAGTCTTGGATAATGGTCCATAATTCCTGTCAATAATGATTTGGTTCTTCATGAATCAATATAAAATTGCTAACCAAAAATCTTCTCCATACCACCCTTAGACCAATGGGTAAGTTGAAGTGACAAACAATGAATTAGAGAATATCTTGACCAAAACAATTTTTGCAAGTAGGATTGACTAGACAAGTAGGTTATTTGAAGTTGTTTGGACCTACAATATGACTTGGAGAACTACCACTAGCTTCACCCCTTATGGGTTTTTCTATGAAAATAAACACATGCTCCCCATGGAATTCAAATTAGAAACACTATGAAAGAATATAGAGAGTGGGATAGACCTCATACATTCCCAACAAATTTAGATTAAATAGCTAAATAGATTGGATGAGTTATGGTTGGAAGCACTCCAACATATAGAATCAATCAAAAACCAAAGGAAATAATAGCATGATCAACATATTAATAGATAGTTTTAAATAGGATATTGGTATCTACCATATAATTCTAAATACAATGAATTCAAAGGTCAGATGTGCACTAGATGGTTGGGTCCATATGAAATCAGTCATGTTTACAAAAATGGTGTAATTCAATTTGTACCAATCGATGGAGATCCACACACTCTTCTAGTAAATGGGAATAATTTGAAACTCTACCACAAACCAAATTCCAAAGAAGAATCATCAGTAGAACTATAAAAAAGTCTAGTCAAACATTTTACCCTAGAGGATGTCACTTCCTTGGGTCCAATACCTAGCCCTTGAGAATCACTAATAAGTGGTTCTAATAAAAGAGATGGGATTAAAACTAGTAACGGAAACTCCTCTATCTCTTAGAAAAGGGGTTTGGTTTAAAACTAAAATTGGTGAACTTCCTCTCGAGACAGTTGAAAACCAATAATGGAAGCCTTATTTACAAGTTCATTATTAGGGAATTTTAGCTCCAGAGTAATTCAAACTTATCATTCTCCAAGTGGCTCTCAGTAGCTCCTCTTTCCCAATGGTTTCTACAAAATCACAAGTTATGTCACAATTTCTTTTAAGTCATCAATAGCATCATCCCTTTCTAAGCTCCAAACAATGCTCAACGCTTTACATTCTGTTTGGCTCTAAATAGCTTCACTTTCCCAAATGGTGGTCACAATTAATTTTTGAGCAATGGTATGTGTGACTTACATATTTTCTTTATGCATTTTATATTTTTCCTAACAAAAAGTTAAAAGGTTGATTCAATTGAAATAAATATGCCAAGTCCACCATGTCATCCTCCTAGCCTCATTACCTTGGTAATCAATGTCATATTCTTTGGAAATGACATAAGTTTGTACTATCATTATTATGTGGCAATTGGATAATTAGTTACATATGTACTCTTTAGATATGTGGGATAATGTGGTGTACAACCACTATTAGTACCATGACTTGACATTAATGGCTAGTGCATGCAAACCACCTTCGTAACATTTAGTATATAATGCCTCATTAATGACACAACAAGTAGCAATTAATATAAATTAATGAATTGGAAATCCCTACACTTTCCTTCATTTTCATCCCAACACTATCACTCCTAAGTAATCATTCTAAAAAGAGGTCACCAATGTAGTTAAAATTTCACATATGTCACCACTATGATAATTTAATGGAAAAATTTCCTCCTCATGTCAGCTTTGAATAGATCACCTGCTCATATGCTCTTCTTTCCATTATGGCACACATCATCACATTGACGTCACCACATGCATAATATTTTTTGTGTCATGTTGTCATTTTTAGTGAAAATCATAACCAATATAGACTTGCATAGTCTCTACCACCTCCACATTCTTCTTGCCACCTTCAATATTATGCAACTCCCACACCAATATCTCCATTACTCTCAAGTGTCCCTCAATACAAGAATTGTAACCAACATATATTATTTACTTGTCTTAATATTATCTCCATGGGGTACACAATAAAATAAAAACTTGAGAACAATATCATTTATCAGCCAAGTGCTAATTTATTTACCAAATTTGATTGGCTAGGATTCCTTCAAAGTTTGAGGGTTATGAGCTTCAACTAGTTGAGGATTTTTTCAACAACTATCATCTAGGATTATCTATGGTTAAAGGCATCTAAATTACTATCACCCATACTATCGTAAGTCAACTCTCTAGAATCCTAGAAGTAGGTGAAAATATCTCCAAATCTAGACCCTCATACAAAGAGCTCATTCATAATTTTCATGTGTCAAATGAGCCTTTGCTATACTAAATAATTAGCAAAGGATCCACCAAGGGAATCAAGCGAGTTAGCTTTCTCGACCCATGGTCTATGGTGGTGGTTTGGGTGATGAAATTCATTTCCTACTATGACTAATATAGAATGGTCCTTGGGCCAAGTATGTGAATGCTCACTCATCTTCATCATGGAGCCATTTGACCCAAGGGTATTATAAATTTGTTTTGTATTTTTACACCATTCTTTGCATACTATGGCTAACAAGATGAGACACCATGATAGAAAAATAAGTCATCATAGTCTCATCCACCTGGTGATAAATCATCACTTCCTCCAATAGGAGGATGGACAAAAAAATGGGAAGAATTCCTCTAGAGTAAATCCCCCAAACCTAAGAAATTAAAGAAGAAATATGTTGCTTTGACCTCCACTTTAGCAGTGCTAGCTACCCACACCTATGCTAGCTCTAAAGGGTTCGAGAACCTCCCATCATTGATCTCAAAAAATAAGAAGAATAGGTTGCCCCTATTGGACGTGCTGTTGCACTAAAAGATCGACCTGTTAATGCCTGATACAAGCTTCGGTTAAGAACCACAGGAGGCGGTTAGACCATATCACAAACCCAAGTGCTTAGTGCTGCAAGGATGATCAAGGGTCACACCTTGCAACAATCCCCCCCCAACACAAGCGTGGGGTTTGAACCTATGACCAACTTTGATACCAATTGTTGGACTTGTCATTGTACCAAAAGATCGACCTGTCAATGCCTGATACAAGCTTCGGTTAAGAACCACAAGAGGCGGTTAGACCATGTCACAAACCCAAGAGATTAGTGCTGCAAGGAAGACCAAGGGTCACACCTTGCAACAACCCCCTCCACATAGCCAACTTGATGACATCATCAACTTGTCCTCCTAAGGAATGAGGAAGATGACACCATTGAAATTATAGGGCTCATCAAAATCTTGACCAACCTATCTTCAAGTCACCCAACCCTTGAGGAATAGCCTCCTGATGTCTCATGGAGAGAAGGAAAAAAATATATTTTTGAATTATCTCCAAATAAGGAAGAACACACGTAGACCTTATAGGCCTTAGCCCTATCTCAAGAAAAATATTACCTACAAAAATGTAAACAATAACTTCTGAATATGAAAAAAATCCTTACAACAAAAACATTCATTAGAAGAAGCACACAAAATATTTTCCTAAGATAAGGTCGCACAAGCCAAATTAATCCATGATTTACACAAACAATTAGCAAGGGTGAGGGATGACATTACCTCAAAAAATGATTTTTTTTTTCTCTCCAGTAGGGGAATTACACTTCTTTTCATGCAAGATGCATGTGTCTAGACATCCTTTTCACCTTCACCATGTTTCCTTTCGCTAACAATTGTTCGATTAAAAGTAAAGAAAACACAACTTCGTAGAGATCTAGAGGCCCTACAACAAGAGAAAAAATTAGTAGAGGAACGTGTTACCTAGGCTTGCAAAAACATGCTACACTTTTAGCAATATGTAAGCCTTCAACTTTGTATGATTTATTTCTGTGGGAAATTTTTTTGAAGTGGATACTCTTGCAGATTTCTTGTAACCTCGTATATTTTACATATGAATTTTAATTTTTGGAAATTTATTTTTGAAGCCCTTTGGAGCACCATGACTAGATGATTCAATTCTTCTAGAAAGGATTCCTAATGGTCCATTGTTGGTGTTTTTTAAAGAACCAAGTAGATCTCACCAAGCATCTATGAATTCACCAGATTCAATTCTTGAATACTTAGGAGATGATTGGCCAATGAATGAGAGGAAGCTATAAGGATTACCTCCTGCACTCTGGGCTCTATAAAACCTGAGAGGATGATTCTGTTGGAATCAAGCAACATTGAGAAGGGGGTGAATTAGTGTTGTGCAATTTTTAACTTTATTAATCTGATCATTAAAGTGCTGACATTCAACCAAAATAAAAATGCATGCACATAAGATAAACAACCACAACACCATAACACAAGGATTTTTTTTACATGGAAATCCTGTTAGGGGAAAAACCATGGTGGAGGTCAATCCACAATATTGTTCTAAGTATACTAAAAAGAAAAGATTACAAAAATGAGAATGCACTTGCATTCAAGCACATTGCCTAGAGCTCACTACTCAAAAACTAAAAGGCTTATTTCCTTGCAAAATTTTGGAGTACTTCCAAAGATTTGAATTGATAAAGTAGCATCTACAAATGCCTGATTACAGTTCCGATTAGGCTCAACAATCAAATTCTGGACCTTCTGACTAATTCTACTCTTCTACTATGTTTTGCTTCAATTCGCACCAAAAATCCTTAATACACAAGTGAAACTATGCATAATCGCTCTACTGACCTTTTGAAATTCACAACATACATCAACTCACATTGAACACACACCAAAATGATATAATCAATCACTTATATATATCCACCATCAAGAATTCAATCGCTACATGTCGACTTCAACAAAATAAGAAACATTCACAAACAACTGGCTCAAATCATCCATAATATTCAATGCGCATCCACAAGAGTCAGCCACAACATAGTGGGGACCCAATCCAAAAAGTTTGAACACAAAAATACTTAAACAATAACTCCTCAAATATCCACGACACACTATATTCTCGAAGTCGGCCACCAAATACTGATGAATAGAAAATTAGTTCACCAGACCTTCTAACTTCCACCCAAATTGATACGAGGCACCAAGATTTATAGATAACACTTATTATGCATCAAACAGTACTCCCTGAGATCCTCAACACAAAATAATAACAAAAAATCTGCATACGAATTGAAGAACACGAAATCACCGGATGCTCTATTCTAACTTAATAGATAATCATTGATCTTCAATCTGTCTACTGGTATGAGGAAATTGCAATGCGCGGATCGACTAGTTGACAAGGGTTGCCATCAATGACAACACCAGAAAAAATTTACAGTGTCTCTTTCCAGCAATCTCCCCCTTTGGCATTGATGGCAATACTTAGTGAAAAATGACTAAGTGTTGGATCAGTACCAAGAAAAATACACTGCCACCCAAAAATCCAAAAATATTTTCATCCACAACTCAAAACTACAACTCCCCCTTAGATGAATATACATTTTTCACTGTTCTATTCTCCCCCTTTGACATTAGTGGAAAGGATGGTGAATCCACATACAAAACTCCTATAAACAATCATAAACTTCAAACTTCATATGTACAAACTTGTTCCAAAATGACTTACACAAACTTGAAGATATCTGAGAAATTTGTCTTTAACAGGTTCAAGCTTGTGTCCCAACACTTCTTGAGACTTTCTAGAATAGTTATGTGACCGTAGAGTAAATAAGATTGCACTTCTACAGATTCAAGGCTTACTGGATCACTAACCGTCATAGCATCTTGTGCTTCTTTCAAAGCATTCAACATGGTTTCCATCTTCAGAACAATTAGCCCTCTAAGTTCACCAACTCTTTCCACAACTCTGTAATTATCACACTTCAGATTCTTTATTTTTTCAAGGATATAACTTGACCTTCTTGTTCTCGAACATAAACAATTAAAGGATCAAAAGCATAAGAAATAGCAGCTAACTCTTTCTCATGATCCTTAACCTTCTCATTTTCCTCAGTAAGTTTTGACAAAGAAAAAAATGACTTATAAATCCTTCCACCTTCTGACAATGCACTTTGATAATTTTTCACATAGGTAGCTAACGAAGATTTGTCATTAGCTATCAATCCTTTCAACCTAAACTTTGACCAAATTCCTTCTAAAATTTGACCAAAGTTGACTTCTCAAGTGACTCAAAATGAGTACTTACCAAATTTATAAGTTTCTTTAGCTCACCAGAGGAAGAACCAGATGGATCCTTAACATAAGTAGGCATGATCTTCTCCAAAATGCCAGATGCTAGATTTAATAACTCACTATCCTCAATGTGAGACTTCAAAATTTCTTCCCTAGCCTTAGCTTGTGCAAATGATGCGACTTTCATTTTCTGAATTGGGGACAAGGTAGACAAATGAATAGGAGCATCTCCCAACTCAAGATCAAATTCTTCCTTTTTCTCTTCTAGAAACTTCCTCACTGCCTTTGCAGTGTCTCTTGCTTCTACTAGAACTCCCTTAACTTCAACCTTCTTTTCCTCAACTACTGTTTCCATAGCCACAAATTTTTTCTTGTCATTTGGAGCTTCAACTTCTTCAATTGATATCTCCTTTTCTTCAACCAAGAAAATTTTAGGAGCTTCAATCTCCATAGGTTCTTCTGTATCATGTACTTCAGAAGGAATCTGTGTGTCCTCAAATGTGACCTCTTCATTTACCGGACTAGATGAAATATCTTCCACATGCTCTTCTTCAGAAATAGCATCAATTTTGTTCTTTAATAGAATTTTCTTCAGAATGCTTTCTATTTCTTTTTCTACTTCTTCAGTCTTACCCAACATAAGCTTGTTTATTCTTGTTTTGCTTTTGAACTCTCTTTTTGCTTCTTTTAGGATTGACTTCATTTCTTCAATAGACATTACCAGACTTAAATTTGAAAGAACCCATTCTCTCAGCTGCTCTTCTTCAGTTCTAGCATTAACTCTCCTCATCTCCAAAATTTCATACAATTCCTTAGGCAACTGTGCCATTATCTCAACAAGAGTCATATTGAAATTGTTCAAATATTTTATTATAGCCTCCTCAAGGACTCTTTGACCAACAGTATCAAAGGTACCATACACTTGACATAGAGGGTTAATATTTCCATCCTTAATTATACCTCTTTCAACTTCCTTTACTAACACACCTGGTTTTTTAGGCTTCCTCTTCTTCTTTGCTTTCTCCTCTTCACCAGAGGGATTGACCGTTGTTGCTACAGGGGTGCTCATATGCTTTATTTCTCTAACTTCTTCATCAAATTCTATCTCTTCATCATCTAAAATAGCTGTATACACTCTTGTGCTCTTATCCTTCTTCCTTTTACTAGATACCTTAACTTGAGCTTTTACAGGGGTTGACTTCTTTGCATGACCGGATAGGGGTACTGAGCTCCTTGTTGATCTAGTTCGAGTAGAGGATGCTGTCGGACTAGCAGATTTAGTTTTAGTAGGCTCTTTTCCTTTTTTCTTCTCTTATAGCTTCTACAGTTATGCCCATGCTCTCTGCAAAGATTTCCACTTCTTTCCTCACTCTCTGGACTATCATTGGTTTCTTCAATTGCTCATGGACTTGCATATTTTTCTCTAAATATGTTCCAAACCTTTCTTCAGATGGATCCAAAGGCTTACACAACAGATGTTGTGCATATAGCTCCAAGATTCTCTCCTCAACTTCATATCCCATCGGCACAATCCAGATAGTTCTAGGTTCTGCCACTTCCATCAAGCACTGATCAATATCCACCATAAAACAAATTGTATCCTTATAATTTTCCATAATAGAAGTGGGAATTCTTTCCCTTGCTTACATTTCATTCTAAAAGTTTTTGAGATATCCCCAGATTGTAATTTTCCTAGCTTGCAAATCACCAAGGCCGAATAACATGTCTCTAATCTGAACAACAACAGGCTTATCACTTTGCCAATGCACTTTCCCAACTCTCAGAACTTCATCCATGAAGTAAAAGAACAAACATAGCAATAGATTACCATATTTAAAGGAATTTTTCTTGTCTTTCTTAATCTTACCAATATTTTCCATGAGCTAACTTCAAAGCAATTCACATAAATCATACTCTGCATTCTCCTTAACCATTTGATAGGTTGCATATATGGCTATACCAGATACAAAATTTTCTCAATTGGAGTGATATATCTTGTAACCAATAACCATCGAGGAAAACTTCACATCCACATCAATGATGTTATTAATTGTCATCGCTCTTCTATCAAATACAGAACTAGTTGCATCAGTGATTGTTTGATTTTTCCCAAACTTCAAAATCGGCAGTCCACCAGAGGAATTTAAACCTGTAACAACACTTATAGCCTCTTTTGTAATCTTGAAGGGTTGATTCAACCACATGAATTCAACATGAACTTGAGTCAAGATGTACCAGACCCATTCATTTTCATCAAACACGAGGAATTTCACAATTTGCGCGAATTTCTTTTCCTCTAGGGTTTTGAATTCAGGCTTAACACAAAAATCCTCTCCAACAATGTGTTTGGAATACAAATTTAGCAACTGCGAGCTCCCTAACTCCTCAATATTGGCATGGATGTATGCCCTAATATCTTCAATGTGCAAAAAACTGTATGAAACAGACAAAAATGCATGTAAGGGATTGGTCTCAACAGACTTGAAAGGATGCCACTTGAACTTTGAATAGGGTCTATCCTTGATTTGAACTACCAATGGAGTAGCCATTTTCACAAATTCACAGGTTTACAAGTTTTCTCAAAAAATAATTTTTAGCTAGACTAGGGTTTGGACTTCAAATCACCTTCACACTTGAATTCTCATCAAACTTTTCCAAAGTTTGCTTCAGAGTTCTTCAAAATTCTTCTTCTCAAAATATAAAGTGACAAATGAAAGATAGGAATAACCTTTTTATTGTTCGCACACCTAACCTTTTTGACGCAATAAATGCTTTTTTCCTAACACATCCAGATACCCTATTTCCATACTCTATAAAAGGTAACTCTTATGCAGACCTTCAATTCTACATAAATTCTCTCTTCAATTGTTCAATAGCATCTGTAGATCACCAATACAATCGCTGAATTCATCCATATCTTAATGTCAATTTCCTGCAGGGGGTTTGAAAGATTTTCTTGACAGTTCCCCCTAGGCTAGAGGCCTTAACCTAATTCCTAGAGGAATTACCAGAAGCTTATTCTAGTGCTGGATCATTTCCTACAATAGAGGGACTCTTCTTCACCCATCTATTCTTCATCTGCTTCCTGATCTGCTTTGTAGTAACTTTCCCTTTTCCTTTTTCATTCTTCTGCATATTTCTTCTCAGATTTACCAGAACTCTTCTACAGAATCTAGCAATATGACCAGTTTTGTTGCAATTGTAGCACACCACATTTCTTTGTCTAGACCAATTGTTCCATTGTCTTTCTCTTGATCTACACTGGTTAGCAATATGGCCAAATCTATTACATGTATAACATCTAACATTTCTATAAAAGTTGTTCATCACATTTTTGCATTCATTTGACTTATGACCATACTTGTTAAAATTAAAGCACTAACCAGAGAATGATGGAACACTTGAATTCATTCTACTTTTGCATTGGGATTCCATATGACCAAATTTATTGCAAACATAACATATACCATTAAACCTTTGAGCATTAGGCTGTCTTACCAGATACCTTCCAGTATTGTTCATCTGATTTCCTTGTTTAAACCTCCTTTGTCCAGATTTCCTTTGTCCTTGTCCAGATCCAGAACTTTCTCCTTCTTCATATCCAAGACATCACTTGTCACCATCAATCCTCTAATTTTTAATTAGTTCATCAAGCTTGGTTGAGCTAATCTTGAACTTCTCCTTGAATTCATTTGCAGTAGCAAGTTCATCTTTGAGATCAACAATGTGTTTTTCAAGCTCTTCCTTATAATGTTTGGTTTGCTCTAACTCAAGTTCCAATTGAATGAATCCATCAGTAATTCAACTGCATTCTTCAAATTTCTCTTTCAGGGATTGGGCAAGCTTTTCTTCATTTTTCTCCTTGTCTTCAATTTCCTTAGTCATCCTCATCATAATAGATTCCATCTCATGCTTTTGAACTGCATTATCCCTGGCAAGATTTTCACATTCTTTTGTCTTTTCCTTAGGGTTTGACTCAGTTGTTCATCTATAATGCATTTACTATCTTCCTGCTTGATCTGATCACAGAGTTCCCTTCTCTTCTCTCTGGACTTGATTTTTTCTTTTAGCGACTCAATGAATCTCTTAGCATTCATGAGATTTTCTTGTAATTCTCGGACTTCCAATTTTTCCTGATCAAGATCATCTAGGGCCACCATAAGTTGTTGTTGAAGACTACTTGAATCCATTGAAACACTTTCCAAGATATTCCCTAAGATTTTAAGCTTCTTCTGAGGAACTGAGCTCTGATACCAATTGTTGGAATCAAGCAACACTGAGAGGGGGGTGAATCAGTGTTGTGCAATTTTTAACTTCATTAATCTGGTCATTAAAGTGCTGACATTCAACCAAAATAAAAGTGCATGCACATAAGACAAACAACCACAACACCATAACACAAGGACTTTTTTTAGGTGGAAACCCTATTAGGGGAAAAATCACAGTGAAGGTCAATCCAAAATATTGTTTTGAGTATACTCAAAAGAAAAGATTACAAATTGAGAATGCACTTGCATTCAGGCACACTGCTTAGAGCTCACTGCTCAAAAACTAAAAGGCTTACTGCCTTACAAAAGTTTGGAATACTTCCAAAGATTTGACCTAATAAAGTAGCATCTACAATTGCCTAATTACAGTTTCAGTTAGTCTCAACAATCAAATTTCTAATTGATTATGCTCTTCTGCTCTATTCGCACCAAAAATCCTTAATGCACAAGTGAAACTGTGCATAATCGCTCTACTAACCTTCTAACATTTGTAACATACATCAACTCACATCGAACACACACCAAAATGATATAATCAATCACTTATATATATCCGTCATCAAGAATTCAATCGCTACATGTCGACTTCAACAAAATAAGAAATACTCACAAATAGTTAGCTCAAATCATCTATAATATTCAATGGGCATCCACAAGAGTCGGCCACAACATAGTGGGTACCCAAACCAAAAATTTGGAACACAAAAATACTTAAACAATAACTCCTCAAAGATCCGCGACACACTATATTCACCAAGTTGGCCACCAAATACTGATGAACAAAAAATTAGTTCACTGGACCTTCTAACTTCCACCCAAATTGATACAAGTCATGAAGATTTATAGATAACACTTATTATGCATCGAACAATACTCCCTGAGATCCTCAACACAAAATAATAATAGAAAATTTGCATATGAATTGAAGAACACGAAATTAGCGGATGCTCTGTTCTAACTTAATAGATAATCATTGATATTCAATCTATCTGTCGGTATGAGAAAATTGCAATGCGTGGATTGACTAGCTGACAAGGGTTGCCATCAATGAAAACACCAGAAAACATGTGCAGTGTCTCTTGCCAACAGACTCCACAATGTGTATCCTGCAATTCTTCTAGACAATTATTTCACACATTGTATAACAAAGCAAATATATTCCCATCAAATGCTAAATAGATGAAATCCTTCAAGAAACTAGGAATTCCTTAAAAGAATTAAACACCTAAAGCTAAGAATACCATACAATACTAAACTTCAACAAAGGTAAATCGATTAAGAGTTTGTTTATAAAATTTATTCTCAAATTTAAGCACCAGAACCATAAGAAATGCATTTAGCACCTTTAGATCTGTGTCTTATCTCAGGGCAGGGAGTCAAAACATAATAAATTGAACTATGAGGTAATTTTAATTCCAAAAATTCATGATCTTTGTGAGATTGTATTACAATTCACATATCATATACCCAGAATCTACGACTACTTATTAGATCCACTCAACACTTATATGAATTCATGTTTTAATCAAGGTATTTTAACTGATTCATTAAAATAGAGCCAGAATTAAAACATACTTCACTGCAAAATAATAATGAATAGTAATGAAAGGATCATTGATCAAATTATCATTAATAACTCATATGAATGTTACAGATGGAGAGACAGTAGACTCAAAAGATTTGCATTATTAGTTCAGAAATGCTTGGAAACCACAATTTACAAAATCTACTTGCTTGACTCAAAACTCTAAGATACAGAATCAAAATGTATTTTCTCTATGTTCTCAATTCACACTTTCAAATCTATAATTCAACAAGAGACCTGCACAAATGGCCTTGAATTCCATTTTATAAGAATAAGGGAGCAAAATAATCTTAAGGCCAAAATGTACACATGTCACATTTTCATTTGACAAACTATATCGGTCATTCCATGAGGAATGGTTACAACCAACAAAAGGAATATTCTTTATTGAGACAAAGGTTTCCTTTCATTCGGTGGAGACTCCCGTGCCTTCCAAAAGGAATTTTGTTGAAGAGAGTGGTCTTCAAATCGTTGCGGCATCTTTATTCTTTTCAACAAAATGAAAAAAAAAATGTCTAAAAGAGGGAAAAGGTAGACCAAAGTCCAAATCAACATCTAGCAGTAATCCTATTCATCAACAGTCAGGTTTACCTATCATAATTTGAAATTGGAGAAACATATCTTTTATGCATTGTAATCTCTGAGGCTAGACTTGCACTATACTTGAACATGTATATGTGTTCTCCATCCCTGTTCTTACAACTCCAAATCATCAATGAAAATATTCTTCTACAATTCATATTCTGTGTCAAAAGGCCAATCAAATCCAATAATTTCATCCATCTTCTTTCTGTATGGAGCATATTTTTCCATTACTGAATTGGATTCTTTATCAAAATCTTCTAGGAAGCTGATGATGAAAGACATTTTCTCAATAGTATTCTTCACAATATCAATATCAACACTCTCACAAATGAGAGTTGCTTGAGAAACAATAGTTGTGTCCACTTGGTGCTTCCATATTTATAGAGGTTTCACCTCATCATATGTATGCTAGATATTAGGCAATAATACCAAATTTTCTTCATCAAACTTTTATTTCAATTCTCTTATTTTTACCTCCAAAGGAGTAGCATACCCCTGAAACTTCTACTCTTTAATCCCATCAAAAAATTTATAAGTTGGGCTAATCTTTGGATACTTATCCTTCTGAAGTGCAGCCTCAACTGCCATGAGCTTCAAGTTATCAACCCTAGGAATCCATTTGTCTAGGATTGGGGTAGCTAGATCCTTGTCTCTTTGGGACAACCTTATTGCTTACAACACCAAAGAATAATTTGAATTAACACTATTTAATTTACTCTAAATCTTCCCATTCATGTGCTCCAAAATAGTATGAACAATCTTGAAATTGTTCTCATACATGGTGTCTTGAACTTGTTCAAACAATTTTTTGTACACATCAATTTGCAAGAATAATTGCACCTTGGTGGGCTCATTTGATGGAGTTGCACCTGATGTGCTTGGCTCCTCAATTGCAAGTGGTTGTTGGCCCAAGTTGTATGGTATTATTTCCAAGGAAAGTTCTGGTTGAGTTGGAGGAGAATGAGGATGTTCCATTAGAGAAGTAGGTGCAACATGACTTGAGCTAGATGGGCCTTGAGTCCTCAATGTTTCTATCTGTTGCTTATACAATGCTAGCTTTGTTTCTAACACAACTACACTTTGCTGAATCTTATTGTATTCATCAAAAAAGTCATTATATTTTCTCTTGTATAAGTCTCTTTTAGTAGTGACACTTTCCATTGTAGCCTTGGTGAATTTAGCAACATTTATTATCATGCCAACTCCTTCCAATGTGGGAGTATAAAAAACTCTCTTTATAATCAGTTTTCCACTAAATTCAACTGGTTCTGCAACTCTTGGCTTCCTTAAACCCAAAGATAATGACCAAATGACCAAGGCATCCCATTCCTCACTAAATGTTGACCCTTGTAGTTCCAATTTGGATTCTTCCTCAGTTTGAAACATGGGTCTTCGATACCTCCTTATTGCATCTAATACTACTGTATCAACAATATCCAATTCAAGCAACAATAATACACCATTTTTCTGCACAAGTGCTTTGCCTTCTTAAGCTATGATAGCTTGAAATTCCCTCCTCATTGCTTTCCTTACATTGGCCCGAATAACCCCCTCAAGGAGTTATGGATGTAGGCTCCTCTGCTTTTCCACATTCTTAGCATATTTTGGAGCCTTATCTCTCAACAAAAAATCTTTAATAGCTTTTGTTTCAATAAAAGAATCCTCCTCCATGAATGCTTTGCATGCCTCCTGCCTCAAATCATCTACATTATTTAGACCACTTATATCGACCTTTCCTAGCCTAAGGCTACTTTCTCCCAAGCTTGATGCAACCCCCCTTGGGGGAGAAGAAATTCCTTGTTGTATTTCCTCTGGAGTAACCAAGATATCATCTTCCTCTGTATTAAGGTAATCAACTACCCCTCTCACCTCAATCTTTTTCTTTTTGGCTGGTGGCTGCTTTGATGGAGGACCTCTTGGAGGTGAATCAATGTCAATTATAATAGGTGGAGGCTGTCTAGGAGGTGATGGCATTGACCTCATAGGAGAAGTTATCGCTGACCCCTCTGATGTAGTTGGGGTTGGCAATGTTTTTTGCTTTTTTATTGTCTCCTTCTTGGAATAGATTCTGATCTTTGGTGGTGGCTGATATGAGGGTATCTCCTCCAATACTTATGTTGATTCTTCTTCCATAGCCAATTCTTTCCCTTTGTCAGTTATTGTATGTTCTTCCCTTAAAACACCCACCACATTCTTAAAATTGTCAAGAACATACATTACTCTACTCAATTCACCCTTAATGTTGGGCAGAGGATCATAGTTGGGATCTGCCCTCTTAGTTTTTTCCATCATTTTATTGAAAGCAAGATACATTGCTTTCCTTTCTTCTTGGAGTGTAAAAACAAATATATTCTTGTTGACATCTTTAGGATAATAAAAGTTGTGAACAAAGGAACCACTCCTATTCTTTGCATTGAAGGCAACAATAAAACTTTCAGGGTCATGGTTTCTTGGGCGTACTATTCTTGATCTATAGGGTGCAATAATTTCTCCCAACTCTTTCCATCCTCCCTTTTCCATGACAAAATCTGCAAATGCTATCCACTCGGGGAAGAATGAGCCCTTCTTCGGTGTCTCAGGCAAATGTACCATTTGTGATCCTCCCAATTGTCTCATGATCTCAAGGAATCTAATCCTTAATGGAACATCTCTTCGTAATACATATGGAATTACATTAGTGCCATAAAATATGAAAATTGTTGTGCTGGGATATGGGATTATATCCCCCCAATTGTGGTTCAACTTCAGATTAGATCTCCTTTCCATAGGCCTTAGAAAATAATGTATTTCCTTGGGTATCCTTGGTGGAGCACGAATCAAGAACCTTCTCAATTTTGATGCAATGACATTGTGGAACACTACATAGTCAAATTTTTGATCATCTTTATCCAAAATTTGGGTCCAACATTGAACATGTAGGTCAATATCACCATCCTTTTTTTGCAATGTCATGTCCTTACCAAAATTCTTCTCTCCCTTGTATAGAAACATATGCATCAAAAGAGAATACCACCAAAATTTTACCCAATCTTTACTTGCCTTTAATTCAACCAAACCCTTGTGAATGTGCTCTGCCAAGTACGTGGCATAGTGATAAACTACATTGTAGGCTGGGTGCTACAAAAAAGCTACCATGTACATGTAACTCCTTGGTATGGTGGTTGTTGGAATTTCGCCAATAATTTGGCACAAGGAGTAAACAATTTTCTTGACTAGTTGGAAAAATACTTCATGGGGAAGGGTTCTAATTCATCTTTACCAATCCTTATCTATTTTCTATTCTTCCCAACCCTAGTGCTTGCAGTGTGTATGGGAAACATTGTTGTTATGAACAAAACCTTGGTATTCTCATATTCCTTTCTGAAAGCATCAAGATCAATGGAGATCATGCCCTCATTCCACTCATGAAATTGGAAGATTTCAGCAATCTCCTCTCTTGTTATCTTAAGCATCTCAACACCATCAAATGCTCTAACCACTCTGGAAACTAGGTCATACCTTGCAACAATATCCTTCAACAAGTCTACATCCATGTATACATCTAGGATGACTAGTTTTACCATATCCAATCTCCAAGGGTTGCTAACAGGAACCCCAAGATTTCTATTTTCGAACCAGTTTTAGAACAATTTTCATCCAGTGAAAGGCAATTCGACATCCTTGATAAAAAATTGCTTGTCCATTAACCCCTCTGTAATTTTAGTGCCATAGAATAGAACTCTTCCCTCGACCTTTTTACTAGTTGAGGGTTTTAGTTGGTCAATAATGTCTTGGGAAAGAAGTTTGGATGCAGTTTCAGAACTAGAGACTTGTGCTTTGGGTGCCATTGGTAAAAATATAAGTTCAGACTAATCAAGGGCTTTGACACAGAAAGGTTCAAAAACTAGCTTTTCAATTCAAAACCTAGGGCATGGCTCACAGGCACAATTCTAATGGGTTTGATAGGAATTTCACAATTTAAAACAAATTCAAACCACAATAAATAAATTAAAAAGCATGTAGACCTACTCAGCTGAAAAACACAGTGAATGTTTACCCTAATTCAAGACAATTTGGATAAAGCACAAAAAAGGGGTTTGCTTTAATTACAACTTTTTCGCTTGCAGGAAACCCTAATTTTGATGGTGCTAAACTCTGGAATTCTCTTCCCAATCTCTTGAATGCCCCAAATGCATTTAGAATCTTCAATTGTGCAAAAAACTAATCTCTTATGTGCATTTAGGTCAAAATTTGGTAGCCCTGAATGTCTTTTCTGCCATTACTCGCTCGCGTGAAGCAGAAATGACTATCATGTTCACATCTTTGATTTTGAATATTAGTTGTCAATCTCTTGGTGAGATGGAACTTTAGACGACTCAAATTGAGTCAAAAAAGTTTTAATTTCCATCACCATCATTCACCTATCCTTTGACCAATGAAATTGTGTCAACTAGACGCTAACTCATCTGTTCTGTGGAATTCGACTTCTTTCTTTCCAAGCGATGAGAAAATCCACGTGGCAACCCGCTAACCCTGCTGATGTTTAGAAAACATTATTTTAATCTCATGGGGTGAGCAGGGAATGATTGAGATCTAATCTCAAGTCTTAACATCACATTGTAGCTGTTATTCAAAACATTAAAGCATCGGGAATAATAGTGGAGACCAGGACCCACACTTGCAACAGGTACATGTGTCAAAAACTCGTTGACCTTGCAACACTTTAGAAACTATTATCTTAATCTGGTGGGGCTGGTGGGGAATGACCAAGATTTATTCCTTCAATTTGACAACTGGAAAATTTGCACATGCATAAGAGATTAGTTTTAAAAGGGGACCCGACTAGGTCGACGAGATTTAGACCCATGGGAAACAAGACTTAAGACAAGTCATTTTAAAATGAAATATTTTTCTTGACTATAGGAAGTATTAAAACAATGTAAAATATTCGGTGACCGATAGACCTAAACCAAGGGGCTGGTGAAAGCGTGTTTTTAAATGGCTCAAGTTGTAACTCAAACGACCGATAACTGGGTGCAACAATTCAATGAGGAAATAGAATTTATAGGGTTTGAGACCTACAAAATTTGAAATGAGGGCTTTTGAAACAAAACCCTACCCAACCCTTGGGAACAAAGGAAACATATAACAACTGGGTAAGGAGCCAACACAAAATTTTCTCAAAATTTAAAGGCTCCACCAGTGGCTCTAGCTTAGGGACACATACCCCTAGCAGGTATGGTGAGAATTTAGATCTCTTGGTTGAAGTAGACCGACACAAAGAAACAAAAACCTAGGAGCTTTCCAAGATAGGGCAAGTAGACACAACCAAAAGAAAACACACCAAACCTATATACAATACCTACAATATTGTACAATGTACATGGAAACAACCTATTTCGAGAGAAATAGGGCTTCAAGAATTGTCCATGTATTGGCAGCTCTAGAAGTTCACCTGCTAAGGATTGCAAGATATACGAGTCATCTCCATGTGTATCTGCAATCAGATACAAGCCCAGCCACAGAGGATCAAATTTTTGATGTTTCCCTTTATCTTCCATCCTTGCATTCCACATCAAGACCATGCTTCCCACTTCAAATTTTCTTTCAATGGCCTTCTTATCATACAAATTCTTGACTTGAATCTGTAGCTTTTCATTTCTTTTATGATCTTCTCTTCTAGTTTCATCAAGCTCAATTAACTCCATTCTTTGTTGCATCTCATCACAAACATCCGTGTCATACTCCTAAACAAAATTGTATATTTTTAACAAGTTGTTATGAGGTATCCTTGCTTCTACACCATACACAAGATTAAATGGGGATTTTCCAATAACCTTTTTAACAGTAGTCCTGTCAGCCCACAATGCAAGTTGCAATTTTGAATCCCATGCCTTTTTTTTCCTCTCAATTACTCTTTTGATGATCTTCATCAAACTCTTGTTGCTGGATTCTACTTGTCCATTCCCTTGACCATGATAGGGAGATGAATAGGAGATACTTATTCCATGCTTATTACAAAAATTAGTAAACTCCTCTAATTTGAAGCACATGGAATTATTAGAGATGATATTTTGTGGGACTCCAAATCTACTCAATATGTTATTCATCAAAAAAACAGTTACTACTTTACTCATTACTTTCCTTATGGGAATTTCTTCTACCCACTTTGTAAAGTAATCTGTTGCAACAAGTATCTAGGAGTGTCCCCCACTATATTTCACTGACATTTCCCCAATAAAATCAATGCCCCATTGTTGGAAAGGAGCCTGCACTAAAATTGGTTTAAGAGAAAAATTATCTGAGAATTCCAATTTACCAGTGAATCTTTGGCATGCATCACACTTCTTAACAAATCTATGAGAATATTTAAACATAGTTGTCCACCAAAATCATGCTCTTAGTATTTTTT
Organism: Sequoia sempervirens; assembly: GCA_007258455.2. Lineage (NCBI taxonomy): Eukaryota > Viridiplantae > Streptophyta > Pinopsida > Cupressales > Cupressaceae > Sequoia > Sequoia sempervirens. Next base: position 82,270 of record VDFB02379529.1, on the reverse strand, counting down.
GAGCAGTGGTCTTTTCCATGTAGTGACCTCCACATGCTCCATTATGCATTTCATTCAGAAGTTCCTTTGCTTGATCTCCATCTACACATCTCAATAATACACCCTTTGGGATTCTCCACTAGAGTTCACCATCAATAATGATGTACTTGATAGCCTATAGTTTTAGAGTTCTTCTGTCATTATTAGGCATACCTTCAGGGCATTGAATAGTCTGTAGGTATTCCACAATTCTTTTGTACCATCCACAGGTCTGCATATCACATAAGGGTGCAACATTTTCATGTTCTAATTGGTTTATTTGGTTTGCTTCTAAGTTGGTGTCAGCCATCAACTTAGCCAAACCTTGGCCTCTTACCAATTTTGTAATTTTCAAATCAATATTAAACTCCTAGATCTTGTTGATCCATCTGCATCTTCTCTCGGTGGTCTCCTGCTAGGTAAATATATCTTTGACTACTACACTTGGGACATATTCTACCATAGTTGCTCCCATCAAATATGTCCTAAAATTCCTTACAACCTTAACCAAGGCATAAGATTTCTTTTTTATGGTATCATATTTAAGCTCAGCAACTTGCAATGACTTGCTAAAGAAAGCAATAGGCAGCTCAAAGTCTTCATCATTCTTTTGTAATAATACTCTTGCCATAGTATGGAACGAAGCAAAAGTGAATAATTGAAATCAATTTGAATAATTAGGGGACTTGAGCACAAAATCCTCCTTGATGGCATCCTTTATAGCTTGAAAAGATTTGGTAGGTTCTTTTGTCCATGATACATTTTCTCCTTTCTTCAACATTTTGGAAATTGGCCTGACAATCTCAACAAAATTTGTGATAAATCTTCTCACAAAATTAATTTTTCTGAAGAAAGATTGGATCCTTAGAGACAATATACCCTAACAACTTACCTTCCTTAACCTCAAAAATGCATTTTTTAGGATTCAAGGAAATCCCATATTCCAAAGCTCTAACAAATATCTTCTCCAAATGTGAACAATGATATTCTTCCTTCTTGCTATGTGCAGTCAAGTCATCCTGGTATATAGCTAGGAATAGATCAATAAAATCAGCAAAGGCCACATCCATGGCCCTCTAAAATGTAGCACCTACATTGATCAATCCAAATGGCATTCTCACATACACATAAGTTCCCCATGGTGTAGTGAATGTAGTCTTGTATTGTTCAGATTCTCTCACCATGACTTGGTTGTAGCCTAAGAAACCATCCATCATTGACAACAACTCACACCTCATCACCTTCTGTAGCATAGCCTCCATGTTAGGCAATGGATAATTGTCTTTCAGGGATGACACATTTTAATTCCTAAAATCTACACAAAGTCTCAGGTCACCATTATTTTTCCTAATTGGAACCAAGTTAGAAACCCATGAAGAATGACTTATAGGCTTGATAATTTTGGCATCCCTTAACTTTGTGAGTTCTTCTTGCATTTTGGGCTGCAAGGTTGGGTTTATTGGTCTTTCCTTGTACCTAAAAGGTTTAGCATCTAGTTTCAAGGGTATTTCATGCTGAAAGGGATCCTCCCTATAAGATTTTAGGTCATCATATGACAAGGAAAACACATGTCTATATTTTACTAGTAGGGCAATCAACATGGTTCTGACATGAGGCTTCATTTTCTTTCCTATTACACCTTTTTAGGGGCATTCTCATTCCAAGATTGATTTCTTCCAAATACTCCCTGTGAGAAGATGTCTGCTTGACACTTGTCTTATCAAGGCCATTAAAAATCCTTTCTAATGCAACCAACCCTTTGGGAATCTTATTAGTTTTTAATTGGATTACTTCATTCCCAAACAATGTTTCTTTACCATCAACTTCCACAACCCGTGCACTGAAGTCAATTTCCTAGCTTTCATACTGATCAATTCAGTGCAAAAATTTCAAAATATCATTGTCATCATCAAATACTTGCTAGTTGCAAATATTATCAAGCACTATAGGCTAGGTTTACAGCTCTATTTTTGAAATGCCATCAAAAGTGACATCATCTAATTTGATAGCAATATTTTCCAACAAATCTGATCTCACATTTTTTCCTCTTTCTAACCAATCAATATTAAAAGCATCAAAAGCTTCGATGGTATCCCAAAAAACATTCCTATACTAAAGTCTTGTATTTTTGGACATGAATTTAGACCTGACTTGGGATATCAATAGTTCAGAATCACCCAATACTTTTAAAATTTTAATGCCCTGCTTTGAAGCTATCTTTAGACCAAGCAACACAACATCATATTTGGCCACATTATTTGTGTAGGAAAATTTCAACAAGAAAGAGTATTTGAATGTTTTACCTTGTGGGGAAATCAGATTAACTCTTGCACCTGAGCCCTCCTTGGAAAAAATACCATACAACTTGGGCAAAGAACCACTTGCAGTTGAGGAGCCAAGCACATCAAGTGTAGCTCCATCAAATGATCCCACCAAGGTGCAATTATTCTTGCAAATTGATGTGTACAAGAAATTGTTTGAACAAGTTTAAGACACCATGTATGAGAACAATTCGAAGATTGTTCATAATATTTTGGAGCAAATGAATGGAAAGATTCAGAGTAAATTAAATAATGTTAATTCAAATTATTCTTTGATGTTGCAAGCAATAAGGTTGTCCTAAAGAGACAAGGATCTAGCTACCCCAATCCTGGACAAATGGATTCCAAGGGTTGATAACTTGAATCTCATGGTAGTTGGGGCTGCGCATCAAAATGATAAGTATCCAAAGATTAGCCCAGCTTATAAATTTGTTGATGGGATTAAAGAGCAGAAGTTTCAGGGGTATTCTACTCCTTTGGAGGTAAAAATAAGAGAATTGAAATCAAATTTTGATGAAGTAGATTTGGTATTATTACCTGATATCCAACATATATATGATGAGGTGAAACCTCTACAAATATGGAAGCACCAGGTGGACACAACTATTGTTTCTCAAGCAACTCTCATTTGTGAGAGTGTTGATATTGATATGTTCAAGAATACTCTTGAGAAATTGTCTTTCATCATCAGCTTCCTAGAAGATTTTGATAAAGAAGCCAATTTAGTAATGGAAAAATATGCTCCATACAAAAAGAAGATGGATGGAATTATTGGATTTGATTGGCCTTCTGACATAGAATATGAATTATGGAAGAAGATTTTCATTGATGATTTGGAGCTGTAAGAAAAGGGATGGAGAACACATATACATGGTTGAGTATAGTGCAGGTCTGGCCTTAGATATTACAATGCATAAAAGATATGTTTCTCCAATTTCAAATTATGATAGGTAAAGCTGGCTGTTGATGACTGGGATTATTGTTGGATGCTGGTCTAGACTTTGGTCTACCTTTTCCCTCCTTTTGGACATTTTTTGTCATTTTTCTAAAAAGAATAAAGATGCTGCAATGGTTTGAAGACCACTCTTAAACAAAATTCATTTTGGAAGGCGCGAGAGTCTCCACCGACTGAAAGGCAACCTTTGTCTCAATATAGAATATTCCTTTTGATGGTTGTAACCATTCCTCATGGAATGACAGGTATAGTTTGTCAAATGAAAATGTGACATGTGTAGATTTCGGTCTGAACCTTGTTTTGCTCCCTTGTTCTTATAAAAGGGAATTCAAGGCCATTTGTGTGGGTCTCTTGTTGAATTCTAGATCTGAAAGTGTGAATTGAGAACACATAAAATACATTTTGAGTCTGTATCTTCGAGTTTTGAGTCGAGCAAGTAGATTTTTATAAATTGTGTTGTTTGCAAGCATGTTTGAACTAATAATATAAATATTTTGAGTCTATTGTCTCTCCATCTGTAACATTCATATGAGTTATTAATAATAACTTGATCAATGATCCTTTCATTAATGTTCATTGAAATTTTGTAGTGAAGTATATTTTAATTCTGGTTCTGGTTTAATGAATTAGTTAAAAAACCTTGATTAAAACATGAATTCATATAAGTGTTGAGTGGATCTGATAAGTAGTTGTAGAGTCTGGGTATATGATATGTGAATTGTAATGCCATCTCACAAAGATCATGAATTTTTAGAATTAAAATTACCTCATAGTTCAGTTTATTATGTTTTGACTCCCTGGCCTAAGATAAGACATTGATTTAAAGGTGTTAAATGCATTTCCTATGGTTCTGGTACTTCAATTTGAGAATAAATTTTATAAACAAACTCTTAATCGATTTACCTTTGTTGAAGTTTAGTATTGTATGGTATTCTCAGCTTTAGGTGTTTAATTATTTTAAGGAATTGCTAGTTTCTTGAAGGATTTCATCTATTTAGCATTTGATGGGAATATATCTATTTTGTTATACGATGTGTGAAATAATTGTCTAGGAGAATTGCAAGATACACATTGTGGGATCACCCTCCTAGGTTTTGCAGAGCCCAAAGTGCAGGAGGGAAGCCTTACAACTTCCTCTCGTTCATTGGGCAATCATCTCTTGAGTATTTAAGAGTTGAATCTGGTGAATTCATAGATACTTGGTGAGATTTGCTTGGTTCTTTAAAAAACACCAACAATCCATCATAATTTATCAATGCTTAATTTGTAAGTTAGCAAACTATAGTTGAGGGGGTTTATCTCTCTCCTTAAAATCAAGTTGAGTGGGGAAAATGGGTAGAGTATCACATCACTCAATAGTCTCTTGGTCTTCTATTGCACAATGAATATCCTAAATTCACCTAATTCGCCAAGAAATTTGAGGCATTGATTTACTAGCCTCAATTCATGGTACAATATGTTCAAAATCTGCAATCCAATCTTGTTGCTTTTCAGGATCATGAGGGAAATCTCCCTCCTATTTTCACTAATGCTTGCATCAATATATGGGAAACCTTGCCTGAGTAAATATGCTAGTGTAGGCCTATATTTCTAGTCAATATCTGTAAGAGCCTTACTCAAGCATAATAACTTATTCTTTAATTTAGGAGAAAAAAAGGATTAGATTGGAATGCATTTAACACCATCACTGCTCCTAATATCAACACCTCTACTGACCTCATTTGGACCAATACTACTAACTATGATGGAACAATGGCTTACAAGAACCACCCACTTTGATGAGTATTCAAAGACTAGGAGATATTGCAAAGATTACAAAGATGAGGACTATGATAGCAATATATTATTGTAAAAGGGGAATCAAAACAAAAATATTGATGCATAGGTCTATCCATGAGGATATGGATTAATAGGGAGGAGATGATGAGTCCTATTGATACTATTTTGTTTCCACATAATATGTTATATTTTAGCTTTGATCATATAAACTTGATATATTTTAATATGTTGTTGAATTATTTCCATTAATGAAAGAATGGATAGATAATATTTTGAAATGCTTATTCTTGCATGTAAAGATTTACCAAAATGTTAAATTTTTCCTCTTTTCCTTGCATGCATGTATGCATTTTATAGCTAACCCACTACAAGGTCCAAGAATTAAGCCTTTAGACTCATCCAAAGTTGTAGAATGATAGTTGATTTCAAAGCAAATTTAAAACTCCATAACAAGTTGCATAATTTTAGAATGAGTTTTTGCCTTCATAATGACACCTCAATAGACAAATTTCTCTCATCAACATGATCAAATATACTCTTTTTCTTACCCAATGACTGTTGCATGGAATTGGGACTTCCATTTAAAACCAAAATCAACTCTTCAATTAACTTGAGTATCTCTCAATACGACTTATCACTTGATTCGACATGAAATGTCTCTCATATGGTCTTGATGGAATATTTCATTAAAATCAAGAAACATCTATAAACATGAGTTTCCAAATCAAACCAGTGAAGTAATCAACTCATCTTTTTCCAATCGAATCCCAAATTTAGTCCCTAGATCTTAGCCTAGGAAAATAAGGCCCTAATATATAAAGGGCCATTGTCTCTTTGAGTTAGTTGTTATTTTCTAATTGAGAAGAAAAATAAATAATTTCTTTCTATAATTCACCTTTCTTGGGGTCCATTTTAATGATAATAAATAGTAAGTTACCCTAATTGTTAGTAGCTCCAAATCCCTCTCGAAGGAGAGTTGGGCCAACTCATCCAAACATAAGTGATTCATAGCAATTTACTCTATAGTTTTCATTCCATTAATCTATTTTAGATATAGTTTGCTATCTCACCATTACTTTAACATGTTTTAGATGTTGTTCACAACATGTTATGTATTTCATTTAATTAAGTTTGCTTACATTTTCATAAATAACAAAAAAAACAAAAACATAAGCTTTATGCAGTCATTTATTTTCATGATGTTTTTAGTTCTCAATTCATTTTAATTTATCTCATGTGTGATAGAGTAGATTTGATTCCTACAAGTGTGTGATAGAGTAGATTTAATTTCTACAAAGCATGTGATAGCATAGAAACTTGCTTTGATTTTTTAAAATGTGTGGTAGCATAGCCATTTATTTAAATTTAGTAATGATTTCTGCAATGGTTTGATAAATTAGATGCTTTCTATTTAGGAGTAATATATTATAGCACAACCAACTCAAAAATCAAAGTCACCTTCGAAAAATCCCGTAAACATTGAACCTTACCAAAAACAACTCGACATCGCCTAGATTGATGAACTAAATGATTGGGATTTGACAACTATAATGACCCCATCACTTTGAAGAGGAAACTAAATTAAATAATAGCCACTATAGCATTAAAAATAATTGTATAATAGAATCATGGCTTCTTAATGAGTTAGGAGTTAGAGTTAGAAGAGTGTTAGGGATTATACAAGTAAATAACCTTAGGAAACATATAAAGCATGTAACAATAATATCACAAAAGGTAGAACCACATCATAACTTATAAGAAATAATAGAGGAATAAAAGTTGAATGTTGCAAACCCCTAATATTTGTAACATCCAACAAAAAATATCTCTTGTCAAGTTGTCTCACTATTCTAAGGTAGAAGAGTTTCTAGGGTGCCTACAAATTATGGAGAAAAAGATTGAGAGGACCTTAGGAGAGAAGCCTTAGATGATACAAGTGTATATTGTAGTAATATGGTTGCACACAAATAAACCAAAGATCTCGACTCATAAAGCACTGACAATATTGATACAAATCTAGGATTTTTAAAGAAGGGGAACATGAATACATTAGAGATATGATGAAACAACTGAAACTAGTGTAAACAATACATAGTATGTTAAAATTAGGAATGAAGAGAGATAGTTTGATGAAATATTGAGACTACAACTATTTTGTTAGACACTATCACCAAGTATAAAGATATGGTTTATCAACTAGGAGAATAAAGAATAAACCAAATGTTGGATTATAGTGGAAGAATATTTTTGTAAAACAATAATTCAAAAAACCCTAATAGACAATTGCATACTATTCTAGAATGAATGACATAAATAATTATCATTTTGGAAGAAACAAGAGATAAATTTGGAGAAAAAAATAAATAGAAAGCATGAAAGGAAGAACATGGGTTACGAAGCCTAGTAGAATGTATGGACAAGATGGAGACATTATCCAACAAGAACTATTGTAAGATAAAGAAAATAACAAGCCCATAAAATGAAGATGACCCCAAGAATTTTGAGGTATATGTGGAAGAATGAGAAAGATAATTATCAACACAAAACATGGATAATTCCTAGTACTTTTATCAACCTTAGATGATACGAGAGGAAAACATTTATAGTGAAGGGGTTGTAAAGTTAGAAAAGTTTGGTAATTATTGAGGGTAAAGAGAAGTCATGTAGGTAGAAAAAGTGTTAAAATATTTGGAATACCTCTTCCCTAAGAATTTTATAGACCTAAAAGGTATAAAAGAAGAGCTGGCGGTACTAAAAATACAATTGAAGAATGCTCAAAAACCCATTAGAAAAAATACCTATGGCCTAAATCCTAATGTCAAGGTCAAGGTAAAATAGGAATTAGACAATATTTTGAGTGGATGAATCATAAATCTTATAGAGAACTCAGATTAGGTGAGTCTAATGGTGATTCAAAATAAGAAGGCTAGGGAGATTTGAATTTTTATTAGTTTCAAAGAGTTGAATAAAGCATATATTCATGATCCATTTTCCACACCATTTATAGAGGAAGTGTTGGAATTAGTGATTGATAGAGAGCTATACTCTTTTACTAATAGGTTTTAAAGTTACCATCAAGTAAATATTCAAGATAAATATCAACCTAAGACAACCTTTTCCATAGAATGGAATTTTTTAATTTATATTATTATATAATTTGGTCTAAATAACACCCCAAAAATACTCGATGGGATCATGGTTAGCACATTTAAGGATTTTATAAATGACTTCCTAGAAGTATACTTAGATGAGTAAATTATATATATTATTAAAAGATCATGCACAAGTATTGAGGTTGATATTGGAGAGGTGTAGGAGCCTTTAGATAGCTTTGAATTTAAAGAAACATACCTTTGTAGTACCTTTTGTTACCTTGTTAGGACACGTTATATGCAAAGAGGGGATTATGGTAGATCCCTTAAAGATAGTGATAATACTAAATTTATCACCAACTAAAATAATTTCAAAAGTAATTAGATTCTTAGGATACATGGGATACCATCACACGTTTATCATGAATTATATGGTGATATCCAACCTCATAAAAGAGCTACTAAAGAAGAAAAATCTTAAAAAATTGAATGGACAGAGAAATTCTAGTAGGTATTTGATACAATAAAAATAAAAATAGTATAGAAACTAATTATAATATTTATTGACTAGAAGGCACCCTTCCATGTCCATAGAGATGCCTCCCATACAATAATAGGTTGCTATAGGCCCAATTGAGGGGAAACAAAGATCATCTAATAACATTTAGTTGTAGGAAGTTATCAACGGTTGATAAAAACTATCAAAGAATAAAGAAGGAAGCCTCAAACATGGTATACACATTAAATAAATTTAGGAATGACTTGTTAGTTACTCTATTTATATTCTTAATAAACCATGAACAATTAAACTATTTACTAAATAGACTTATAATTAAAGGAAGAATTTGTCATTGGTTGTTATTTCAAGAATTTTACTTTAAAATAATGGTGAAACTTGGATATGTGATGGGACCCACCTCCTTGTAGGTGCCCAAAAACCCACTCAGACACAAACTAATAGGTTGAGAAGGGAAGGTTGTGTTGTTGGAAGCAACTCACACAACCTTCTACAAAGGCTAAACGATTGTTGCATGTCAAAAAAGGTTTAAGAGGCATAAAATTAATTGCAGGGAAAATATCTAAGTTGTTGTCCAAAACAAATTGTTATTGGTAGTTGCAGCAATGGCTGTAGGTGACTATTCATAATTTCAGCAACATAAAATACTTTTGTAAATAAAAATAAACACTTTCAAAACAAAAAATTTCTATAGAATTTCTTGCAACCACACACACAATATTAGAGAGCAACACATTAGAAATAAGTAATTATCAATTTCATTAACTCAAAAAATATAAATATTTACAATCTTTTTACTCATTTACAACTGCTATAATAAAATTTGGAGTCTATTGTCCACATTATTTTCTTGCTGTCTACTACAGATCCCTCTATCTACCTTTCAAACATTCTTTTTTCTATCCTCTGTTTCTCTTTCTCTTTTTTCTAATATTGTTCTAACCCCCTCATTTTTGTTGTCCTCTCTATCCTCTTCTTTTCTTGCTTTGTTTTTCTCCTCAAAACTGCCAAAAATTTGGAAACTTCCCCCCAAAAATCCTACCTAAATTGCCGCAACATCCAAAATCTGCCATAAATTCCCCAACTAGTCCTTTTTTTGAGTTTAAAAATCCTGCTCACATTTTCACTTTATCATTCTTCTTGTTGTTTTTCATTAAATGAGCTTACAGGTAGGTATTTTCTACCTCAAACAAAACAAGAAATCAAATTTTAAATTTAAAATCTCTAACAACTCTTACATGTGGTGGTAGTTGAGGGAATAATAAAAAAGAAAAAAATTGATGCCCCTGCATCAAACTATCGAGCTAGAAAATTTTGTGAGCCCTTGCTCATTGTGTAAAACTCCGTATTGCTATGAGTCAACAACTCTCTCATCTTGTGTTAACTGGAATAATTCCAGCTCTATTGGGCTTAACCACGTGGCATCTTCCACTAGTCCATCCTTCCATTTCACTAAATACTCACTATACTCCTTGCCCCTTGTCTTTCTAACCACTCAAGAATCTAAAATATCTTCAATTTCCTCTTGTTCATGCTTGGGTAGTTGCTTTGTCCATTTTCAATCAATATTTTATCTTTTCCTTAATGTTATGATGTCTCCTCCTCATAATAAGAATGCAAATTTGAAACATTAAAAATGGGTGAGATTTCCAAACCTTTAGGTAGCTCCAATTCATAAGCATTTGGTGAGAACTTATTGATGATCTTGCATGGTCCAATCTTCTTCCACTTGAGCTTGTTATAGGTATGGTTGGGAAATGTTTCCTTTTGTAGATGTGCCAATACCATATCTCCAACTTCAACTTTTTTTTCTCTCCTTTTCAAATCAACTTTCTTTGTATATTATTGGCTATTGTATTTGAGTTTTTCTCTTACTTGTTGGTGTAGATCTTACATATGTTTGGAAAAATCCTCTCCTTCAACACTTCTCTTGTATCTCTCAATATTTGCAAGCTCCCTTAATTTTTAAATACCTCTATGACTATGCCCATAAACAATTTGAAATTAAGTCTTACCTACACTTTTGTTGACTAGGTCATTGTATACAAACTCAGCTTGAGGCAATACCAAATTCCATTGCTTAGGATTGTCACAACCTAAACATCTTAGCAAATTTCTTAAGCTACGGTTAACAAATTTGGTTTCTCCATCCATTTGAGGATGATATGCAGAAATAAACTTTAAATTAGTCCCTAATTTCTTCCAAGAATTCCTCCAAAAATGTCTTATAAACTTAGTATCACAGTCTGAAACTATACTTCTTGGTAAACCATGTAATCTAACAACCTTTTTGAAGAATAAATTTGCTACATGTGTTGCATCATCTGTCTTTTTGCAAGCTATAAAGTGAGCCATTTTGGAAATGTTGGAAGAATGAAGAAGGAACCTCTTTTCATGTGTTGTCATTGATGCCAACATTAATTATTCCGATAATTTGGTCTAGAATTGCTAATGTTATAAAATTTTGTAGTATGTTTTTTAGGACCACTAAATGCACCTATGATCAAGATTTCAATGATTTTGGATGAACGGGTTGAAAGTTACAAGTAGTAGAAGTTTGACATACAACTTTTGCTTTATACAATGTAAATGGGTAAGTGTAATCTGGTTGCATTCCTCCGGTGTTTAGAATCAGTTTATACAATTTTGGGAGATGTTTTATAGATGACAATACACTATATACTTCTGATGGTGTGTTTTTATATGATTAGATGGATTGTTGGTGTGTGATTAGTTGGCTTATTTTGTGATTAGGTCTAATTCCTAGCCGACCTAATACTTGATATGTGTTGAGGAGATTAATTAAGTATTATGGATGTTAAAAGGATTTATTTTAGATTTGTGCTGACCTAAAATAAGTGTTGCATGATTGATTTGGGCACAAATAATTTTTTGAATCAAGTATGGAGCTGACAAGGTAGTGATGAATTAAAATAGGACTACATCTAATTAGGCCGACCTAATTGATGTATGCGGATGTAATATGGTATATTTGTAGGACATTTTTGAGTTGTAAGAATATAGAAGATATGTAATGTGATGTGTGAAAGAAATGATATTGTGTGAAGTTGTGAATTTGTGTGTGTGAGATCAGAATAAGGGTAGAATTGTTGAGCGACTGCTAAGTAGGGAAATTTTTTGTATTCAGAGCTTCAAGGGAACTCAATTTAGCACAAGGAAGGTGCACTTTGTATCAGTTCACATTTTGGTTGTATAGCCATTTCTATTTTGTATCTATTTCTGGTACTGAGCCCCTGTAATATCTTATAACTGGTTATAATATATTGTGACCTAATCCTCACTGTGGTTTTTCCCTTTTTAGGTTTTCCACGTAAAATCTCGGTGTTCACGTGTTATGTGATCTTGTGATTTCTTTCATGCTTTCGCTCATAGTTGCATTTAGATATGTTTTGATTATTGGATGGATTATGATTAAAAGGTTTAATAGAATACTTATTCACCCCCTCTCAGTATTCTAGGTGTCCAACAAGAAAATCTATCAATAACTACAAAAATAGAATCCTTACCTTCTTGTGTTCTTGGCAGTCCAAGCACAAAATCCATGCTCACATCTTCCCATAGTTTCTCAGGTATGGGTAATGGTTGATATAGACCTGTATTTTGACTCCCTCCTTTGGCATATTGAAAAACATGTCATCCTTGCATAAATATTCTAATTCCATCCCTCACCCTTGGCCAAAAATATATTTCACTAAGCTGTGGCATTGTTTTATCAGCTCCAAAATGTCTAGCTAAACCACCACAATATTCTTCTCTTATTAAATTATGCCTCATTGATCCTTGAGGTACAAAGATTTGTTGTCCTTTGAACAACAATCCATCTTGTATAAAGTAATCCACCCAAGGTGTCCTATCCACACTAGTAGGTTCCATACATGTTGTTCATGCATCTTTAAAATCTAAATCATCCTTATATGATTCTTTTATAACATCAAACCCAATTACTTCAGCTCTCATTTCAGTTAATAGTGTCGCTCTTATACTCAATGCATTTGCTACTTTGTTTAAGCTTCCACTTCTATTTTTAGGATAAAATTATATCCTCGTAGGAGTTCAACCCACTTCATGTGTCATTGGTTAATCTTGGTTTGGTTATTAATAAATTTCCAAGCATGACGATCTGTGTAGAGAGTGAATTCTTTTGAGAGAAAATAATGATGCCACTTCTTTAACGCTTACACAATGGCATAAAATTCTTGATCATAAATTGAATACCTCTTCTTGGCATCATTAAGTTTTTCACTAAAACATGTAATAGGTCTGCCCTCTTGACTTAGAACCACTCCTATGGTTGTCCCACTTGCATCACAATCCACTTGAAATACTTTTGCAAAATCAGACAATGCTAACACTGATTCCTCAATGGCCTTCAAAATATCAAAAATTTTATCTGCTTCTACCATCCACTTAAAATATTTCTTATCTCCCCTTATAGTTTTAGTTATGGGTGCACATATCCTAATAAAATTTCAAATAAATTTGTGATAGAAACTAGCTAAACCATGGAAACTTTGAACCTCATGTATACTCCTAGGTGTTGGCCATTCAATGATAGCTCATACCTTTTTTAGATCCATTTTCAGCCCTTGTGGTGATATAATTGTAAGGAAGTCAAGGTAGCGAAACAACTTCCTACACTAATCTTGAGAGGAGAAAAATGCAAAACTTTATAGATCTTTAACAGTTACAATAACTTAAACAAAAATAAACACAAATATCATGCATACCACAACATAATGATTTACGCGGGGAAAACACTTTTGGGAGAAAAACCCCACACTCCAAAAGTCACCCAATATATTATTCAAAAACCAAAAGATTACAATATACTTGTAGCAAAAGCTTCTCACAGGAGTATCACCACCAGAGATCAAAAGACAACATGACCGCTATCAGACTCTTAGAATACACACCCGTCCACATACATCCCAACCGTTTATAACAAGATTTCTTTGGAACCTTCTAGAATTAGGGTTTTACAATGTCATTTTTCATTTGACGTGTTAATGGAAAAACCTTGACGTGTCAACGATTTTTTTTTTAGGGTGATGCCCCCGAACCCCATATCTTTCTACAAGTGTAGAATATTTGCATGATCAGTCGCCACATACCAACATACATCCTATCAACAATAAACCATATATAATTGCAACATTGAGACACATTTTCCCAACAATAACATATCCCAAATAAATTAATTTCTCCTTCATAAAACTGCACTTTTTCACATTCACCAATAACCTTTCTTGAGCCTTTTTAAGACTTGTCTAATGTGCAATAAATGTTCCTCTTTGTTGCTACTAAAAATTAGAATATCATCAAGATAAACGATCATAAACTTCCCAAAAAATGGTTTCAACACTTCATTCATTAACCTCATAAATGTGTTGGGTGCATTTGTTAATCCAAAGGGCATTACTAACACAACCCCTCTTTGGTCTTAAAAGCAATCTTCCACTCATCACTCTCTCTTATCCTACTTTGGTGATAACCACTTTTTAAACCAATCTTTGTAAAATACCTAGCCTTTCCCAAACAATCTATGAGATCATCCATTATTGGTAAAGGAAAATGATACCATATTATTATTTTGTTGACGGCTATTGAGTCCATGAATATCCTCCATTCACCATCCTTTGGTACAAACACAACTAGTATTGTGCATGGGCTAAGGATTTCTCTAATCTGTCCTCTTTCCAATAGTTGTTGCACTTGTTTGTTCACCTCTTTATTTTCTACAAGTGTCAACCTATAGGAATTCTTGTTGGGTAAAATTTATCTTGGAATCAAATCAACATGATGGCTAATGCTCCTCATAGGTAGTAGTCCTTCTAGAAATTCCTTGGACACAATCTCCTCAAATTCTTCAAGCAAACCCTTTACTTCTAAAGGTCTGTCACTATTGTTTGTTGTTGCATCTACTATAGCTCCTTGGGAACTACTAAAAACATAGCTTCTCCCCTTTAATCTCTTTCAAGAATTGTTTTCCAGCCACTAGTAGTGTTCTTGAACCACTTTCCACCTCTTCTTCCTTAGTTTCCAATTGCATAAGAGCGTGTTTTTTTCCATTTTTCTCCAAAATGTAGGTGTTTTCTCTTCCATTATGGATTTCCTTCCTATCAAACTACCACAACCTCCCTAAGAGTAGGTGACATACGTCCATAGGCATAATCTTACACCACACCTCATCTTCATAAGTGCCTATTAAAAAATTCATTAGGCATTGTTGATCAACCAAGACTTGGTGCCCTTTTTGTAACCATGACACCTTGTAAGGGGTAGGGTGAGTTGTCCTTTTTAACCCAAAATTATCCACCATTTCAACTGAAACTAAATTATTTCCTCTTCATCATAAGTGCTTCTCCTCTCTCAAGTTCATTTGGTTGACTAACAGACCCTGTGGGCTTGGTATCTCTCTTTGCTAGGTGTGCACTTGTTGCCCTGCTCTCCTTGATCCTTTTGGTTTATGTCGTGGGCATTCATAAAATCTTGACATGATTGTCCACAAGTAAAACATGCACCTTAGAAGCCTCTTCCTTGGCCCCTTCCATATCCACTTCTACCTTTTATAGGTTATGATCTTGATCTTATCTCATCTTTCTCCTTTTGAATTTTTATAGGTCTAGCCTCCGTACCATGGCTATAATTTTTTTTTTGTTGAACTTTGCCTTTGCTGAATCCAACTCTATATTTGTTTATTCCTTGCCTTATTTCCAATTTCTCTTCTTATTTTAGAGCATATTAATATGCTTCTTCCACATTTAATAGCCTTATCATACTTAGTCCATCTTAAATATTACCCTCAATTGATTAACATATCTTGCTACATTTTATAGTCTAATTCTTTATGACCATATCTAATGGAAATCTTGTAAAACTCCTATGTATGGGCCTTCACACTCAACCCTCTTTATATTAAATTCTACAATTTCTTAAGAAGTTTAAGCTGATAATCACCAGGTATAAATTTAACCTTCATCTTTCTTACCATTTGATCCCATTGTGTGATTTTATCTCTACTATTTCTTCTTATCTTAGCCTTCACCTCTTTCCACCAAAGTGATGCATGAAATTTCAATCTTGTTTAAGAAACCTTCACTCTTTTAGGGTCATCTACTTCATCATATTCAAAGTATTCTTATATCTTTTTTATTCAATCAATTAATTCATCTAGTTTTAAACTTCTTGAGAAGCTTGGTAATTCCACCCTTGTTCCTTTCCCAATGTTAGAAATAGATCTTATATGCCTTATTTCTCTTGCATCCATATCTCCATCTACATTTTCACCTTCCTGTCCAACCATATCTGCTACTTGTTCATCTTCTTCACTATTTGTATCTTCATGTGCTTTGCCTCTTCTCATTCCACCTTCTACTGCATCCATTACTTCTTGCACTCCTCTTAGATTCTCTAATACCTCATCTATTCTTCTTGTTTCTTTTGCAGCTGCAACCTTTTCCATCCTTCTCCTTGGTGGTATCATGCCACTTTAAATATCCTTTCTTTTCCTTTTCCTTCTTACTACACTCTCCTAGATACAATATCCCTTGCTATAGGGACACACCCAGACTCACATTCAAAGGGATTCCTTCAAATGCAATCTCAAGTTACCAACTTTATTCCTAGAGTTGTAGTTGTGCTATGATACCATGCTGATGGCACCCACCTCCTTGTAGGCACCTAAAAACCCACTCACACATGATCTAATAGTTGGAGAAGGGAAGTTTTTTTCCTAGGAGAAACTCGCACAACCTTCTACAAAGGATAAACAGTTGTTGTAGGTCAAACAAAAGGTTTAAGAGGCATAAAATTAATTACAAGACAAATATCTAAGTTGTTGTCTAAAATAGACTATTGTTGGGAGTAGTTGTAGTGATGGGTGTAGGTGACTGTTCACAATTTTAGCAACATAAAATACTTTAAACTTGTAAACAAAAATTGACACTTTCATAATAACAAGTTTCTCTAACATTTCTTACAACCGCGAACACAATATCAGAGAGTAACACATTGTAAATAAGTAATGATCAGTTTTATTAACTCTGAAAATAAATATGTATAATATTTTTACTCATTTACAATTGTTGTAATAAAATTTGGAGTCTACTATCCTCTATTTTGTTTTCTTGTTGTCTACTATGCGTCCCTCTATCTACCTTCTAAAAATTGTTCTTGCTATCCTCTACTGCTCTTTCTCCTTTTTCTATTGTTGCCTGACCCCCTTTTTTTCTATCCTCTCTATTCTCTTCTTTTCTTGCTTTGTTCTCCTCGAAACTGCCAAAAATATGGAAACTTCCCTCAAAAAATCTTGCCTAAACTACTGCAATGTTAAAAAAATTCTATTAATTCCTCAACTACTCCTTTTTTTGAGTTCAAAACCCTTGCTCACATATTCCCTTTATCATTCTTCTTATTGCTGCTCATTAAATGAGCTTACAGGTAGGTATTTGTTGCCTCAAACAAAACAAAAAATCAAAATTTAAAATTTAAATCTCTAACAACTCTTACACATCGTGGAAATTGAGGGAATAATAAAAAGACAAAAAAAATTGATTCCCATACATCAATATGCTAACCAACGACCATATTAGCTATCAAGAATTTAATGGAATAAGAGTTAGAGCCTATTAATAATAAAATGTTTGGTGCAAACTTGTTCAAAGTGAATACAATATCTAGGAGCTCAGTGAAGCAACAACATTATTGTCATTAGTGAGAATCTTGAAGGGAGTAAAAAAGAAGAGATTATTGTGAATATCATTCCATTATGATTTAATTGGAGGAGAATTATAGATATTTGGATGTGATGAAGTAATAAGAGGAGTGGTATCAAAACATGAGAGGAATAATATCCTAATAGAAGCACATGAAGGCATATTGGGAGGTCACGACTCTTGAGAGGGTACTTAAGAGGGTGACATTGGTAGGACTATGGTGACCTACCTTATTTAAGGATGCAAATACTTCTGTGAGAGAATGAAACATATGGTAGAGAGTAGGAAGACCCATTAGTAGAGATCAAATTACCTTGATACTTATTTTTGGCATAGGCTTCCTTTTAAAAATGTGATTAATTTTATTACGTCTATTGAACCATAAAATCCCAAGAAACATGCAAGATTTATAATAATAGGGGTAGAATATTTGACTAAATGGTTAGATAAAAAGGATACAAGAGATTATACCATGATAACTACAACAAAATTTATCTATAAAAGAATTATAGCAAGATTTGGGTGTCCAATTAGTATAAATAGTGACTAGGGAAAGCACTTTGTCAATCAAACTATTATGGAGATATTAGACAACTTCATGATAACGCATAATAGGAGAAATCCACACCACCCATAAGTAAATGAGAATAGTGAATATTTTAATAAAATATTTGGTACAACACTAATAAAAAAATTGTAATAGAAATGTGATGGATTGGGATGTTAAAATACTAGTTATTTTATGGATAATATGAACTACATACACAAATATCACCCTTTTCCAACTAGTTATGGACTAGATGAAAACCTTTCCATCTAATACATGGTACCTAACTTGAGATTGGAAAGCACGTTAAGGTTGAAAAATTAAGAATCATTAAAATAAAGATTATTGGATTTGGAGAAATTGATGAGAAAAGATTATTAACATTTTACAATCAAATCTAAGAGAAAGAAGACAAAAAGCATGGCACTTGTTGGGAATTAGATTTACATTTTCCCTTTGGATTGAGTCCCATACCATTTTGTTCCTTAGCCATATTTTCCAAAGTTTATAACTGATCTAAGATATCTAATATAGGTGGTCTTTTGCCAAATTTCTTACCAAAGTTGGGTAGAGCATAAAAAATTGGGCCTAGTTTCCTTTTGCAGTTGTGTAAAATCCTCTTAGGGAAGAAATAAATGCCTTTGCAAGTTTTACCCTTTCAACTAGCCCAAGTGTATTTTAGATTCATTTACCACATAATGCATTCTAGTTGGGTTTTCCTATAAATGTCAATTCAATTATTGATTCCTGCAAAGGTAGGGAAAAATAGAAAAATTGCTAAGTCTCCATCTTCTGGGAATCCGTCGATCATTTGAACCTCCCCTTTGGTCTACTTTTTTAGTTCAATTAAGTTTTTTTGCATCATTAAGTCTTTTTGGGTGGATGGAATCCATCTTCTCACATCTACCCTTGGTGTCATCATCTTCTTTTTGTTGGCTTTTCTAAGTGAACTTCCCCTTTTTGATGCTTTTTTCTGGTTCACTACCATTTTCTCACTTAATTCATTTTGCCGACTTTTCCCATTCATTTGAACTTCCACTCCTTTCTTCATATAGTTTAGATGTATTTATTTGTAAACCTATTCCATCTAATTTTCTCACATTTTTACCTTGATGAGATCATGTTGACATCATCCCACCTTACTGACCTCCTTGTCAGGACTTTTCATTTAAACTAGATTTTATCCTACAGTTGGTGGGTTCACTTGGTTCTTTTTGCATGGTTCACTTGGTAGACAATTTTTTGTAGAGGTCCAGCTAGGTGGAAATTTCCTACTTTTTTTTTGGATGGCCCCTTGAAGCCTACAAAGCTCTTTTTTGACATGCAGAAGGCTTTGGTGGTGTCTAGGCATCTGAATTTTTATCATTTTGGATTCACATTCACATTTCACCTACTCCTCTACCAAGTTAGTTTTGATAATGTAATATTGCAATGACAGTGACCTACTTGGTGACTCCATGAATGCATTTGGGGGATAAAATTTCAACGTGTAAATTTGATTTCATCTATAATCATTAATGGCTCCCTATTGCCCAATCACTAGAATTTATTATAGAGCCCTTCAATTTGAAGCATCCATTTTGGGTGCACTTCATATTCAACCATTGATTTCAAATCAATACATTATTTCATTTTAGGGTTTGTTATTGCTGTAAGGTTTTATTGAAAGATGGCTATCATTTTTTAGGATTGGACGATATAGGCAGAGAAAATCAAAAGAATATTCAACAGTGAAAATTTTATAGAAAATTAGTTGTAGAGCAATGGTAAAGTGGTAGGGAGTATTTTTTGATTGTAAAATGAATGTTGTAATGTTATTTTTAGTCTTATGTCTCCATTAATATGTATTTAAAGTAAAAAATGTATCATTTTGGGATGTTTTCTATTAGAGATTGTTGCACTATGTTTTCTTTAGTGTTGTCATTGATGTCAACCTATGTCAACCTCTAGTGTGGTCATGTTGAGAAGGAGTTGTGTTGTTGAGCAAGTGTTGTTGATGCAGCCGGTTTACTTGGTTTCCAAGTTCTTTAGAGAAAATTTGAATAGAGAGTGTACAAGGTGACAGAGTTGTGTCCTACATTGTGCTTCACATTTTTTCATGGTTGAAGATGTGCTTATGTGGTTTGGATGAGATGATTAGAGGTGTTATATCCAGAGTTCTAGGTTTTGGGTCATGTGGTAGTGGAAGATGTGTCTAACAGTATGTTGCCTATGAAGAAGATTGTCTAGGAGAAATGGAATTGATTTGCATTTCTCCATGCTGTGGTTTCTTGTATTGTGGATTTGGGAACATGCTTATATTTCTTGCATCTACCTTCCCTTGGAGTGTTTGGTGTTCAATTATTTTGCAAGGTTGGTTAGTGAGTTGTATGTCTATGGCATTATGGTTGGTTGCACAATATGATAATATTCTCAATTGAAGGTTGTTGTGGTAGTGTTTCTAAATGTTCCAAGATGTTGAGTGATGTTGTTATGTGGTTCATAGGATGTTTTTAGACCTGGTGAAAAGTGATTGATTGTTTAATAGTGAGTGCAAGTTTTTCCAACTTGGTGTTCTATCGTTGATTATGAAGATGGTTTATTGTTTGTAGAAGCATGGTGTAGTGTGTCGGTGTACACTTGGGTCCTAGTTAACCCTTGTTTTGAGCCACCTTCACTTCTTTCCACTGTAAAAGTGTTTGGTGCTGACCTATTCGGTGTTTGCACTTTTGAGGTGCATATTTTTTATTGAGGCCGACCTAGAGAAGTGGTTTGAGGTTTCCGAAGAAAAAATAAGCAAGGTTAATTGTTGGAGATGTGTGTGTTGTGCTGATTGGAGTGAAATGATGCAAATATAATCAAGTGTTGTGATCTAAGTGTGAGCTTAAATTCCTAAGGCTACCAAAAGCAGTGAGTAGAAGGTGTACATTTTTAGTGTACTTGAAGTTGTTGGAGGTAGTGAGCCAAAGTTTGCGGATGGTGTAGATTTGTTGTGGTGGATCTTCCCATTTCTTTGATGTGGTGAACCTCCTTGTAACAGTCTTCTATTTTATTTCTATTCGGGACAGTGAGTCCTTTGGGCAGTGAGCCCTTTTGGTAGTGATCCTTTTGTAATTAGTGTTGTTATTCATATATATGTGAGTTAATCCTCATCGTGACTTTTCCTTGATTAAGGTTTTCCACGTAAATCTAGTGTTCTATGGTGTATGGTTGTGAATGTGTTTATGTTTCATTAGCTTACATTCATGTTGATGCATAATAAAGGTTTGAAGGTCAATGTGGGCTTGGATGTTTTAATGTACAACCGTTTCACCCCCCTCTCAATTGTCCTATGTATCTAACATTTTCTTCAACACATTTTCTGCCATGAATGTAATTAAAATTAGAGGAACATGAAAAGTTCCAAATCTTGTTATGAATGTGTCATAACATTTCTTTTGTGTATTTACATATGATTTTGGATAGTTTATTGATAGATTACTAAGTATATAAGGCTAAATCAATATTTGTTGATATTTGGATAATTAGATCAATTGTCCTTCTTTCTTGCCATTCACCCTTAATTACTATGATTTTGGTGTCCTAGAATAGGCATTGATCTCTTGTATGTGTCCTAGTCACTCAAATTAAAATAAAATCATAAAATTTATTTATTTTCAACTCTAGTTATGTGTTGTTCATGATATCATAGTGTGAAGGGACTAAAGAAGACCATTTTATAGTGAATCATGGAACTCACCCCACCTTTCATTAGTTTCCAAGGTGTTATATTAGCTATATAGGGGCTAACTATAACTATTTTACTTAGTCTAGTGACAATCTTAGGGGTTGAGTAGGTAGGTTGGGTTTAGCTATCATTTAATTTATCACTGTTTATCTTAAGTGACTTCAATACTTGTTAAGGTAAACCCTTGGGAATACCCTCTCAAGTTTAAGTTGAGCTCAAAGTGTAGAAGATAAAACCCACTCATGTTAAGTTGGCTCAGAGTCCTCCATATATTTCTAGTTGAATTGATTTTATCACATGTTGACAAGCCTAGCCTTGTGAGTAGAATTATGTTTTAAGAAGTGGAGCAAAGTCGTGATTTTGAGATCAAACAAAATAACACCGTTGTTGGGAAGAAGTTACCTTAGTCATTTCCAATGAAGTGTGAGCCCACTACATGTTTGAAATACCTTTACAACTTGTTTGCCATTTTTTTCCAATAGGATTGTGTTGCATAAGTTTTGCATCCTTTCAACTTATGCAAAAAAAATGGCTCTGTTGTTGAGGAAGAATTATTTGTTGCTGGGTCTTGGGAAATTGGAAATATCTTAAACACCTCAGCAATAAAAGTTTGTAGATGTGCAATTTTTTGGGTCAATATGATATCCTGTCAACTTTAACCTAATAGAATGGTTTTCTTGTTAGGAATAAATCTTTGGTTTTATTTTGAAGACCTCTATAATTCATATAAGGGAAGTTTTATTTTTTGGTATTTGATGTATTAGCTATTAGAAAATATCTTTCTTCCAAGTGAAGAGTGGCAAATCTATTTCATTCAACCTAGAAATAATAATCAAATCAAATTATTTTTTGATGGAGAGAAGAAGGAAACCCAAATACTAGTAATGAGAAAATGAATCTTCCACTAGTGCATGAAGACATCCATCATTGGAAGCTCATAGTAATGGTAAGTCATTCAAACATACCTATCAAATCTCATAAGTTTGTTCCATATGTAAAAATAATTCTTTATCAATTTTAGAAATCAAAACCTATATACTTTTGATGATTCAAGTAGCAACATAATCAAGAAACATAGAAATATCTAGGTCTAATTATGAAGAAATAAATGATATATATGATTATTGGTTGGAGGGACAAGGATACATATCATAATGCATATCATGATTACCAATATTCTCCTCCCAACACATCATATGATTGTAATAAAGTGCTAGATGAATTGCTATATCAACTCAGAATGGAGACACATAAAAAAATGGTAGCTATTGAGAAAAAGAAGGTGAATTAAACAAAATAAATATGCTTCTTGTTAGGATGAATGTGGATAAAAATTATAATGTACAAAGTTTTGGTATGAGTTATCAGGATATAGAAACATATGATACTAGCAAATGTCCTCTTTCTCTAAAGATGTCATAGAATAAATAATTTGAACATTAGATAGTTGTCATTACACCAAAAATTTGACCTGTTAATGATCAATACAATTGCCTGAGTTAACGGATCCACAGGAGGCGGTTAGACCATGTCATGAATCTCAAGGGGAGCTGGCCATTTGTTAACAATTACCCCCTTAGTGCAAGCCGAGGGGATTTGAATCCAGAACCTTTGGCTCTGATACCAATTGTTGGCCCCACAGTTATTGTTGCATCAAAAGGTCAACTTGTTAATGCTCGATATAATTGCCAAAGTTAACGAATCCACGGGAGGTAGTTAGTCCATGTCATGAATCCTGAGGGGAGTGTTGACCATTTTCCAACAAGGTGTTGCATCACCTTAAACAAGAGCATCAAAAAATTCTTGTAGACATTAGGTTGTTGGAGGCTCAACTTTCCACCCTCAAGAATCTAAACTCCCTTTCTTTGAGTATAAAGGAAGATCTTCCTTATGAGGAGGATTTTTATCAGTACTATGAAGAAGAGGATGATCAATATGATGCATCAAGATATAAATCCATGGATGGAGAAGATAAATACAGTGATTATGATGCACTTGATGTGTGCTTTCATAACATGCATAGTGTTGATGAAGAACAATGCAATTTTCCTTCTCACAACATGAAACACCCCAAGGAACTCACTTAGTAATCCGTATAGTCCAAGATACCATGTGATGATGTAAAATCCCAACCAAATGTAGTAGTGGTGTAGGTAAGAAATGAATATCATTTGAAATATGAACATGTACCTACACTAAAAAATGGTATTCTTGCTACATTATAGGAAATTTTCATGGGTAGAAGTAAGAAACCACATTACCTGGAAAACATTGGTGGTAGTAGCATTGTGAAGAAAGTGACATAGAGAAAGAAGGATCCACTGTGGCAATAAATAGTGAAGAGGAAAGAGGTTCCAACAACTTGTGAATGTGAAGCTCCAATTAAAAGGAATAGATTTGAATAATGAGGCACTATATAGACAAAGAGGAAGATTTGTGTATGACTAAACAATCAAGTGAATTAGTTCATGGAATTGATCATATGGTGTGCACACATATTTATGATATCAAGGATGAGCAAGAAACTAGTTTCTTGTTAGATTTTTCCCCTCCTTTATCCCTACCACTAATAATGAAGCAACTAATATTTTTTCGCATGAGGGTGACATAGACATGGTTGTACCTAGTGATGAGATTGTTGAAATAGATTCTAGTATAGTAAATAATTTTCAATTTAAAGATTTCACCCTTGAAGAATGTGAAGATGGTGATCATGTGGATATATATGGGAACTTGTTTATTTCGTGTAGTTCTTGTTATCTTCATCATGTAGAATGTGCTTCAATAAGGTCACCATGTGTTTTTGTTTTGGTGATTGAGGAAGAAGAAATCAAAACAACAAGACAATTTGAAGAATTTAGTTCTTCACTCAAGGCATCTCTTGATATGAAAGGATGTGTTGATAAAATTTGCATCAACATAGGTGACTCCAAGGTATGTTGATTTCCTATTATCCCATAATATTATAAAATTAAAGATGAAGCTTTGTTTCATGATGAAGATATAGCTTCTTATAGTGTGGATATTGTGATCAACATGCATATTGTGATGGTGTTGAGAAACAACAAGTTCTCTAGGTTGATGATTGACCAATTTCTCAAGTTTCCTATATGCCTAACTCCAATATTTTTAGTTTGATATGTCAGAAGATAAGTTTACTTCTACATGCCAACAAGATGAATTGCTATATTTTTATTTTCCATGTGAATGAGAGGTATTCTATTTTTTCCTCATTTCATATGAGGAGGTTAGTAGGTATGAATATACCATGATTTATTTTTGTGCTTACTTGAGTTTTTAATTGGTGTCCCATGCTGCTATAAAAAGGAAGGATTCAATGTTGGGTAGTGTGGTGGCCTATGTTATATGGTTGCCATATAATGGAAAGGTTAATGGTGGAGCATGTCTTCACTCATTTGGTGGTAATTATAGGTTTGTGCTTGAAAGGAGAAGGTTGTACTTGTTGCAACTATGTGAAGGAAATAACAATTGGTTGAGGGAAAATGACTTCTTCAATAGGATGTTTTTTGATAGAGGCAAATAATTATGTCCATCCTTTGTAGAGTTGGCCTCCTTTGTGTTAAAACTTTGTTTCACTTCAGGCCTTTGTTGTTCATGTTGTATCTTTGGTGTACGATACCTCCTAGTTTTGCTTGCCCTTGACCAACAGGAAGACTTCACTATGCCTTCCACCAAGAACCTAACAATCTTCTAGGCTCTGTCCTGACTTAGTTCACCAACTGAACCATGCTACAACTCTATTCCAAGAGTTTCAACCTTGTGCTTTAACCTTAGAGGATTCAACACCATTTGAAATTGTTGTCTCCGTTCAACACCTAGAAGGATCTAGATGCTAATTCATCCAATTTTGCTTGAACTGCCTGTAGGGGAGTTGGAAACACTGATTTCATGGATTTCATATCCATTTGAAGCCAACTTGGGGGTTCTTCAATCTCCACTTCTACCGATCTCAAGAGTTGCCTTTAAAGAGGGCTAATCCTTGTAGCCCTTACCAATCCCTTTTCTGCCCTTTTCTCTCAAACTTGTCACACAACCTATCAAACAAGAGACACTTTCAGACACCCTTTTAAGAGATTTAAATCTTGCACTTGGTTTCAGACCTCTATATGTTTCGTATAGGTGATTCCAATACTCTTCGAGAGCAGGGCTAATTAACCTAATATCTAGGGTTTCATTGTTTTCTTCTTCAAATCTATCTTAAATGGATTGTTTGATGCTTCTATCCTTGTGACATGTGAGAATCTCATCTAACCCTACCTGAGACCGTATTGTTTCTGTGCAGTACTTGCAACCCCTGCTTATACTCTTCAATTTCACTTCCAAACTCCTAACTGGGCAGCTAACACTCGCCTAGGGTTTGGTATTACAAACTTTTGCTTGGCTTTATAGAACTCCTACTCCTACATACATGCATAGGACTGGCTCCACTCCCATATCCCACAAAATTTAGGAAAATCTCGTGATCAGTGTTTATGGGGGAGCCATTTAAAGTTACACCGCTCAAAACAAAAATACTAATCCCTACACCCTAGTTTTTGAAATAGAAACAACAACTCGACCCAAAACACCTTGAATACAAGAAGGATCTTTCTTGAATCTATCTAATGAACAATAAATAGTGAGAAATCTGCATTCACAATTCCTTTTAAGTCACTGTTTCCCAAGAACTCACGGGTAACACAGAAAAACACAGGAAATCTGCCAAAACAGGAATAAAAACCCTTTACAACCTAACCTATGGATACAATTCAATGACTCTACTCTATTCAACTAGAATACACAATGAAAAGTGAATCAAATATATTCTAATAACACATATACAGTGCTAAATCAGAGTATTCAACGCCTATGATGGCTTTGTTGCAAAACACACTGGAATTTCCAAAAAATAGAGTTCTTCTTTTTCTTGTATTCAAAAGCCAAAACTTGTTACTAATTACCACAAAACTCATTGCTAACTATGAGCCACACCTCTTACATCGATGCCTTGCCACATTTCAAGGGATATTGGTCGATCCCATGTTCCTAAACTTCAGGGAATCCAACCCCACTAAGTTGCATGCAAACACACAAAAAGTTGCTATGCAATTTTACAAGATTCTTGCAACTTACCATCATGTCATGTTCCTAAATTTGAGGACCCCTAACACCTTGTTTTTGAACCAATAACTCTTTAATAGTCCCATGGCATCTTTAACAATGAGGATGTGGTATTAAACCCATTAAATGCTTTGTATCCTAATCCTATGCTATCCAAAGCAAAAATAAACATCCTTAACAACATTGATGGAATTAGTCCTAATGACTAACTCATCCCACACTAACAAGACCTTCTAAGGTCCAAATCACACATACAAACATCCTGATTTGGCCAAGATCAGGTACAAGCCAAAATTGTGCAAACCAAATTGGGGTTTAGCCTAGGTGCTCTTGCACCATCCTCCCCAAAATAGAAAATTCAATCCACCCTTGGATTGGGCAAGTTGAGATCAATCCCCAACTTCTTAAACTCTGCCTCCTTGATCCATACTACATCAACTTCAGGTTGTCCTTGTCTTTGGATCAGATGTTCCTTGTACTCTTTGGTTCTTGTTCTTTTGTAGACCCTGGTATCCAAGATCTTATCAGCTTGTTTGACTGTAGTAGGGGGCAGTTTGAGTTCTTCCACATCTTGGGCAACTTCATGGATGGTCTGATCCATGTTGAGTGGTGGTCCTTTGTAGTGTACAAGGTCTGCAACATTGAAAACAGGGGACGGTCCACTGTCATCTGGTAATTGTACCTTGACTGCATTGTTGCCATACTTTTCCAAGATAGGACAGGGACCTATCCTCTTCATTTGTAGCTTGTGAGGAACTCCCTTCTGCAATCTAGCCTTGTTCAAATGGACCATCACTAAGTCTCCCACATTGAATTGTACTTCTCTCCTATGCTCATCCACCTTAGTCTTATGCTTCATGGTGTTTTCTGCCAGTGTTTTTCTAACTGTCTCATGAATTTCCTGCATTGCATAAGCAAAGTCATCAGCATAACCACTTCCCTTGACTCCATCCTTCAACTCTCTCAGCTCATAAACACCTCTAGGGTGCAGTCTATAAACAATTTCAAAGGGACTCTTCCCTATGGATCTATTCACTGTATCATTATAGGCATATTCAACTTGCCCAATAATCTAATCCCATTGTTGACCATACTCCTTGGTCAAGCATCTCAAGAGATTTCCAAGAGTTCTATTTACCACTTCGGTCTGACCATTAGTTTGGGGATGGTATGCAGATCCAAAGGACAAATTGGTGCCCATTCTCTGCCAAAGAGTCTTCCAAAAATGACTCATAAACTTAGTATCTCTGTCTGATACAATGCTGATTGGTAAGCCATGAATCCTGACTATCTCCTTAAAGAAAAGAGAGGCTATTTGACTGGCATCATTGGTTGTTTTGCAGGGTACAAAGTGAGCCATCTTGTTGAATCTGTCTACAACAACATACACACTATCCATACCTTGCTTTGTCTTGGGTAAACCAACTACAAAGTCCATGCTCAAGCATTCCCATGGCCTAGAAGGGATAGGCAGTGGCTGGTATAGGCCTGCATTTGAGGAAGTGCCTTTGGCCTTCTGACATACCACACAACTCTCCACATATTTCCTAACATCTAAGTTCATCCTAGGCCAAAAATAAAACCTTTGAACCAGTTCTTGAGTTTTGGTGATCCCAAAATGACCACTCAATGCACCATTATGCTTTTCTTGTATCAAGTTTTCCCTAATAGAACCTCTAGGAACACAAAGCTGATTTCCTTTAAACAAAAGATCACTTTGCAAGGTATATTCAGCATATTTGCTATGGAAATGATTCTTGTACTCAAGACATACCTTATAAATATCTGCAAAGTCTTCATCATCTGCATATAGATCTTTGAAGTGATCTATTCCCATGCTCTTCAACTGAATTTCCTGAATTGTGAGGACTCTTCTGCTCAATGCATCAACCACTTTGTTGAGAGCTCCTTTCTTGTGCTTAATATTGAAGGTGTAAGCTTGCAAATACTCCACCCATTTCATGTTTCTGTGACTCAACTTTTGTTGTGAATTCAGGAAACTGAGTGCTTGATTGTCTGAATACACAATGAATTCCTTGGGAAGCAAGTAGTGCCTCCACTTCCTTAGAGCTTGGACCAATGCATACATCTCAAGGTCATAAGAAGAATACTTCTTCTTGGCTTCACTTAGCTTCTCTAAATGAAAAGCCACCGGTATGCCCTCTTGATTGAGAACAGCTCCAATAGCTACATTGCTTGCATCACATTCAATGGTGAATAGCTTCTCAAAACTTGGTAACACCAAAATAGGCTGGGTAGCTATCTTTTCCTTCAGCAACTCAAAACTCTTATTAGCTTGCTCATTCCACACAAACTTAGTTTTCATTCCTCCTTTAATGGTATCCAACATAGGAGCACAAATAGCACTAAACTATCTTATGAATTTTCTATAATACTGAGCAAGACCATGGAAGCTTCTTACCTCTGTTGTTGTCTTTGGAGTAGGCCAATTGAGAATGGCTTCTACCTTGCTATTGTCCATCTTCAAGTTGTCATGTGATAGTACAAATCCAAGGTACACCAGCTCTATTTTGATGAACTCACACTTTTCCAGATTCTTGAAAATCAACTCAACATGTTGGAGGTGCTCTTCTCTTGTTCTGTTATAGATTAGTATATCATCAAGATACACTACTACAAACTTGCCAATGTAGTCTTTGAGGATTTCATTCATGAGTCTCATGAATGTGGAGGGGGCATTAGACAAGCCAAATGGCATAACTAGACACTCATAGAGACCCTCATTGGTTTTGAAGGCTCTTTTCCACTCATCTCCCTCATGTATCCTAATTTGGTGATAACCACTCTTTAAATCTATCTTGGTATAGTACCTAGCTTCACCTAGACAATCCATGAGATCTTCAATCCTAGGGATGGGAAACCTATACCTGATGGTTATCTTGTTGATTGCCCTAGAATCAGTACAAAGCCTCCATTCTCCTTCCTTTTTAGGTGCTAAGATAGTGGGAACTGCACATGGACTAATGCTTTTCCTAATGAGACCTTGGTCAAGAAGTTCTTGAATCTGCCTGGCTATTTCCTCATTTTGTTGAGGTGTCATTTTATAAGCTGCCTTGTTTGGAAGGGTGGCTCCTGGTATCAAGTCTATCCTATGCCTTATGGCTCTTTTAGGAGGTAAAGTTGTTGGTTGACCACTACTTACTATACCTTCATAGGTCTGCAACAATCTTTGTATCTCCTTGGGTAACTCTTGCTTTTCAGCTGCTTTCTCTTTGCTCACCTCTCTTGGCTTGATCATCACTACATAGCCAACTCCTTCTCCTTCTTCCAATGCTTTTAAGAACTCTTTTTCACCAGATATGAGTAGTTTAGAACCTGTTGTCTGCACCTCTGTATCTTCTAACAAAGACTGAATCTTGAAGGTTACATTGTCTTTCTTGAAGGTGTAAGAATTCTTTGCTCCATCATGCACAGCTTGACGGTCAAATTGCTAATTGGTTGTGATCTCACCATGTACATACATTTGTTACTCCCCATGATTTAGTCCCATTTATGTTCCCAATTTTGGTTTGGCTAGAGATTTAGATTTTCATTGTGCTTGCAAGAGGCACATGTACCCAACTAGAGCCATTTTTGGGACTCAATTTTAAAATTTCCTTTTGGATTGAATCCATCCCTATTGTGCCTTAGCCATATTTTCCCAAGTTTAAACAATTTAAGATATCTAATATGAGTGTTCTTTTTCCAAATTCTTAGCCAAGTTGGGTAAAGCATACAAAATTAGGCCTAATTGCCTTTTGTAGTTTTGCAAAATTATCTAAGGGAAGAAATTTATGACTTTGTGGGTTTTCCCCTTCCAACTAGCCCAAGTGCAGTTTAGATATCTTTTCCCACATAGTATAGTTCAGTTGGGTTTTCTCATAAATTTTATTTTAGCTATTGATTACCATAAAGGTAGGAAAAAATAGAAAAATTGGCTAAGTGTCAATCTTGCAAGAATCCATCAATCATTTGAACCTCCCCTTTGGTCTTCTTTGTTGCAAGAATAATGAAGGTGTTGTCATTTATATAAATTGGTCAATTTATTATCAATTGGTTGTTGTGGATGTTGGTTGTTCATGTCAAGGATATTGAAAAAATTGTATTGAAGAAAGGTTGTAGGTGTTCAATGGTTTCTCCATGTTTTGCTCCTATATTTGTGTGGTTCAGATATGTTGATCATGTTTGTACAGTGCGAGTTATGTTCACCAATTGTGCACTATGGTTTTCTGTGTTTTTGGCCAAGGTCTAGGATAAATGTTGTTGGTCTAGATTTCTCTTTGGTAAAGTCTTATGACTTACGGTTTTATAGTTAAGTTGTTATGATCATGTTGAAGATAATTTTGGTATCTGGAAGGATCATGCTTAATTGTTCTATGTGTATTACACTGGTTTTTCCAACCTTTTGTTGAACAATATATTTGGAATTGATAAAGCATATTGGACCTATTTGGGTCTTCATCAAGTGTGTGTTTAGGTCACCCTCATTCTAATTCCACCCTAGGATGTTTTGGCGCCAACCTAATTTGAATTTATTGATGGATGGCCGACTTTGGATATGTTTCAAAGTTGAAGATGGTATAAATACATGATGAGTTAGTGGTGAAAGAAGAACAAGGAGATAAGTACAAAGAAAGAGAGAAGATAGATGTGAAATATATGTGAATCAGTGGGTGTGTGATGCGAGTGTGGCAGATCAGTGTGAAGCCTAAATTTTGAGTTTTTGGATGCAGTGAGCTGAAGGTGTACTCTAGCATACATGCATGTCTGCAAGTGGTTGAGAAAATTGTGGTGGATTTCTCTGTTGCATTGATATTGTCTTCTCATTGTAACATATCTCTTATATCTTCTTTATATCTCTGTGGTAGTGAGCCCTCCAGGTGGTTAGCCCTGTTAGACAGTGAGTCCTAATCCAGACAGCGAGTCCTTGTTTTGGCAATGATCCTTGTTTCTCAGTTAGTGAGCCTTTGTAATCAGTTTTGATATTCTCTATAGTGTGAGTTAATACTCACCATGGTTTTTCCCTTATTGGGTATTCCACATAAATCTGGTGTTGTTGTGTTTGTGTGATGATTTTTAATTTTTGCACTTGCACTTAATGTTTAATCATTTTAGCAGTGTTAAGGATTTGTTCTGATGGATGATCTAAAGGTTTAAATTTGTTAAAACTAATTGACCCCCCCTCTCAGTTTTCTTTTTCAACAATTGGTGTCAGAGCTTGGTTCCTTGGAGAAGAGATTAACCGCTTAATGGAGGTCTGGGATGGCTGGCAAAGTTACTCATGATTATCCAAGGTTTGATGGAACTAATTATGCTATCAAGAAAATACTGATGGAAGAATATTTTGAGTATTATGGATTTTATGTGGAGAAAGCTTATAAGAATCCTTACACTCCTCCTGCTAATGGTTTGAGTACGACTGATTAGATCAAGGCACATGAAGTGAACAATAAGGCGAAGTACATTTTGAAGAATAGCCTTGTATATTCTAAATTGATTAAAGTTCAGAATATGAAGACTGCTAAGGAAGTTTGGGATGCTTTGGAAAAGGCGCATGAAGATGATGAAAGGGTCAAAGAGGAAAAATTGCAAAATTTGGAGACACAGTTTGAGCTCCTACACATGTCTGAAGATGATAATGTCAAAGCTTATGTACAAAGATTGGATGAGGTAGTAGCTGGAATGCGACGACTTGGTGCTACTGTAGATGAAACCAGGATTGCAAAGAAGATTATTAGAAATCTCCTTGATGCTTACAAGGAAAAGGTATGTGATATTGAACACAATATAGATTATAAGATCTACACTAAAGATAAATTGTTGGGATCTCTGACATCTTATGAGATGAGAAAGCTGAATTTGAGAAATGGATTCAATCAGAGACTACTTTTAAGCCTACAAAAGTTGAAGATCTGGATGAAGAAAACCTTGATGAAGTAGAAGCTAACTTTGTGAGAAGGATGATGAAAGGCTCCATAAATTATGAAGGTAAGTTACCCTTTAAATGTTTTAGTTGTGGAGGAATAGGTCATTTATGTTGTAAAGTGTCTGGAAAGAGCTAAGAGGAATAAATAAAGATAGGAGAAAGAAAATAAAGGTAAGAAGATCAACATAGAATATTATGTGAATGAGGATGCTAGCATATCTGATGAGTAATTTGATTATAGAGATCTTGATGACAATGAATGCTTGTTCTTGGCTATAAAATATGGACCTACTTCTGTTAATATTGAAAAATAGGTGAAGGAATGCCCTTGGAGAAGGAGAAAAATGAAGGTATTGTTATCTCTGCCCTACATGCTAAATAGGAAAAGAACTATTGGGTGTTGGAAAATATGCCTCAACTTGCTGGCTTGAACCTCTCTTAAAGAATTGGCATTCTTCCCTTTGTTGGCCTTCATTGTTGGATTATTGCTGAAATCCATAACCTTGAAACCTAAGTCGCAGGGTTCTAAAAGATCATAACTTGGCAACATTGAACTTGTCAAAGGATTGTTGGATTTTCGAACCTTGGAACCTATGTCATGGGGTTCATGAGTTTCATAACCTCCCGACATGGCTATGTCCTTGTTGTCCGGGTTTTAGAAATTTCCTAACCTACAACTGAAGGTTTTGAAGTTCAAGTTTCTCCTGACTTGGCGATCCCTTTTGTTGTCGGTGTGAGTCATGCTTGTTAGTAGGACATTCGTGAATGTCTCTTCGACATTTCAGTCTGGGCCTATCGATGTGACATGGGGTTATCGAAGAGAGATCTCCCAAATTCTTGGTGACATTAGAGATTGGTACATCGGTAGGACTTGCTTACATCGGAGGGAGATGATATGTTGTCTCCCTGATATGGTGATGGTTGACTCGGTGGCTCATGAAGAATGTCATGGTGGGATCTGATAGGTTGATAAGGGCAAATGGCGATTATCGATTGGATGATCATGCAATTCACATCCTTGTTGTGAATTGTGTGGCAGTCATTAGTGTGAACATGAGAAGCTCACCTGGTAACCGACATTGGAACAAATACTCCAACAACAAATTAAATTAATGTTTGATCTTCATGATGACGACATGATTTGTAGAGGTGATCGAGATCAAATCAAATTAGATGAACAATAGGATGCATTGAATGTAAATTAAAATTCTTTGTATCAGAATTAAATGGCATGCGACTCGATGAAAACGGTAGTTGAATGTTTTTACATTGTATGCTTTTACGAGCATTGCAACAATGTGAGGAAAATGGTACTCTGTGTGTGAGGTCGACCAAGGGATGGAATTGCTGTTGTGAGTTAACACCTGAGAGTAAAGTTTGTAACTATGTATGTACTTTTATTACTGTAATACAAAGTGGCTTTACTTGGTGTGTGGGTTTGTTCTCCCTTAAGGGTTTTTCCATGTAAATATGGTGTTATCTTTGTGTGATGAATTTGTCTATCCTTTTTTTCTATGAATGTGCATCTCAATGAATGTAACTTGTTAAATGAATGTTTTTTTGCAATTCTTTCTTGAGGATTTTGCATTAGGAAGGCATTTCCACACCTCTACTTTCCTTACAAGTGGTATCAGAGCCTAGCCAATTGTGTTATCCTTGTGAGTAGGGCTGGTTTTTTGTGCTAATCCTGTTCAGTGGGAGTCTTGCAAAAGAAGAATTGATTGTCTTGTTTATAGTTTGAGATGGAAAGTACATCAGGTAGAGTAGAAATTAAAAAGTTCAATGGCAGAAATTTTGAGTTTTGGAAACTAAAATGAAAGACCTATTGGTGGATAGAGACCTCTGGATTGTTGTGTCTGGAACTATGGCACAAGGTATGAAACAAGAAGATTGGGACCTCACGGATAGAAAAGCTAGAGGGTTGATAAGACTTTGTCTTGCTAATTTTGTACTCCTAAACATCCATGAGGAGAAGACCGCATCTTCATTATGGAAGAAAATTGGTGACATTTATCAGGGAAAGTCTCTGGTGAATATGTTATTCCTGAGGAAGAATTTGTACTCCTTGAAGATGGAAGAAGGTGCATCTGTAGCAAACCATCTAAATTCATTTAATATGATTGTTGCTCAATTGGAATTTGTGGGTGTGAAGATAGAGGAGGAGGATTGTTTTATGCTTCTATTATGTTCCTTACCCGACACTTGGGATCATCTGGTAATGGATATTGGGAGTACAACAACTACTTTCAAGATGGAAGACATGGTTGCCTCGCTACTGTCAGAAGAAATGCGGAGGAAGTCTTCGGAAATGACCAAGGAGGCTCTTGTTGTTTGGAGTAGATCAAAGGAAAGAGGCAAGAAGAAAGACAAGAAATATAAATCCAAATTTGAAGGGAGATCAAAGTCTCCTAGTAAGAAGTCCAAGGTGAAATGTTGGAACTGTGGGCAGACTAGTCATATCCAAAAGGATTGTGAGGAGGAAAAAAAGAAGAAGAAGAGCAACTCTTCAGACAATGACTCTTCTCAAAGTGATGCACATGCCTTCATTGCAACCTTGGTGACTCAGGCATCAGATGATGTATGGTTGATTGACTTGGGTGCATCTTTTCACATGACATCTCACAAAGATTGGTTCACTAAGTATGAAAAGTATTCTAGTGGAAAGGTGTACCTATCAAGTGATTCAACTCTGGAGATTTTTGGCCATGGAAGAGTCAAAATACAATTCCCTAACAGAAGAATCAAAGGAATTGATGGTATACTGCACATACTAGGTTTGGCTCGTAACCTACTTTCTGTTAGTAAGCTGAATGATGTTGGCGTGCAAGTTTCTTTCTCAAGTGGAGGTTGTAAGATGACTAGAGGCTCAATGGTGCTGGCTAAGGGTGCACGCATAGGCACTCTATACAAGCTGGATGCATGCCCTGTTCAATGTAACAGTGTCTTTGTAAAGTCAAGCAAAGCTACTCATGTAGAGAAGGAGAATGGAGCTCATCTGGGTGCAAATTCCTTGGAGGTGAAACTCCCAGTAAAGAAAACCATGTTGTGGCATCATAGACTGGGTCACGTAGGAGAGAAAGGCTTAAAAGCCTTGAAAAATAAAAATCTAGTTGAAGGGCTTGTTGATTGTAACCTTGAGTTTGATTTTTGTGAACATTGCATTTATGGAAAGCAACACCATGTTTCATTTTATTCGAGTCCTCATAAATCTTTTGGCATACTGAATTATGTTTATTTTGATGTATTTGGTCCAGTGAATGTTCCTTCGTTATCGAAGTCTAGATATTATGTTTCTTTTATTAATGATTATTCGAGAAGGGAATTTGTGTATTTTCTAAAGAGTAAATAAGAAGTGTTAAATTAGTTTAAAGAGTTTAAAAACTTGGTAGAAAATCAGACTGGAAGGAAAATTAAATGCTTGAGGACAAACAATGATGGTGAGTTTTTTTCAACAGATTTTGAAAGGTACTGCAAAGACCATGGGATTAAAAGGCATAAAACTATGCCTTATACTCCACAGCATAATGGAGTTGCTGAAAGGTTAAACATGACACTAATGGAAAGAGCAAGAAGTATGTTGAGCAGTGTTGGTCTGGAGCAGAATTTCTAGGCTGAGGCTATAGCATGCTACTTGATAATTTGTTCACCTTGTTCGGCTCTTGTTGACAAAACACCTTTGGAAGCATGGTCTGATAAGAAGCCCTCTCTGAGACATATTTGTGTCTTTGGTTGTGAGGCATATGCATATGTGTTGAATGATAAAAGATCAAAGTTGGAGAACAAGGCTGCCAAATGTATCTTCATTGGCTATGGCATTGGTGTGAAAGGATACAAGTTTTGGAATCCTGTTATTGAGAAGGTTTTGTACAACAGAAGTGTAATCTTTCGTGAGCTGAAGCCTTCAGTAGTTGGTCTGCAGTTAGAGATAGATAAAAAGGAAAAGAAGAATGATGTAGTTGAAATTCTTTGAACTCCAGATAAAGAGGAACTACAAAGTGTACCTGAAATTGAGGAGAGTTCTTGCAGCTCTGAGAGGTCTAAAGAAGAACCACAACCTCAGCCTCAGCTTGTGAGGAGGTCTACACATGAAAAGCATTAACTTGATAGGTATGGATTTTCTATGTTGGATTCAAACTATTCCTATGCGTTGATTACTAGCATTGAAAAGCCTAGGACTATGAAGGAGGCTATTAATATATCTGATTCAAATTCCTAGTTGGAAGCCATGAATGAGGAAATGGCGGCATTGAAAAATAATGAAACCTAGGATTTTATACCCCTACCTAAAGGGAAAAAGACTGTTGGTTGTAAATAGGTATTTAGGAAGAAGACTGGTCTAGATGGCAATGTTGAGAAGTATAAAGCTTGATTGGTCATGAAAGGTTATTCCCAGGTGGAGGGAATTGATTATGGAGAAATTTTTTCTCCTGTAGCTAAGCTGACATCTATCAGATTTCTTTTGTCACTTGTAGTAATGTATGACTTAGAGATTGAGCAGATGGATGTGAAGACATTGTTTCTTCATGGAGAGTTGAAAGAAGAAATTTATATGTCCCAGCCTAAGCACTTTGTTGAAAAAGGTAAAGAAAGCCTAGTTTGCAAGTAAAAGAAATCTTTGTATGGTTTGAAGCAATCGCCTAGAATGTGATAACAAAATTTTGACACCTTTGTGCTATCATTGGGATTTGTGAGATCAAAATATGATCATTGTGTGTATTACAAAACTGAAAATGATCATTTGCTTATTATTTCCCTATATGTGGATAATATGTTATTCTTTGGGAATAGTAAGGGTATGATTTCTACTTTAAAATATTAGTTATCAACATAGTTTGAAATGAAAGATTTAGGTGCAACAAGGTATATTATGGGAATGGAAATCAGGAGGGATAGGGGAAGTAGAAAGCTTTGGATCAGCCAGAGTAAGTATATCAACACTGTCCTAGAGAGATTTGGTATGATTGATTGAAAGTAGCTAGTTGTTCCAGTGTTGCAGGGAATGAAGCCATCTGTTGAAGATTATCCAAGATATCCTACCGAGATGGAGGACATGACTAGAGTGCCTTATGCAAGTGTTGTTGGAAGTTTAATTTATGCAATGGTTTGTACAAGGCCATAAATTTCCCAAGCAATGGGAGTACTTAGTCGATTTATGGCTAATCCAAGAAGACTATATTGGGATGATGTGAAGAGAGTTTCTAGATATTTGAAGGGTACCTCAGAGTTTGCTTTGTGTTATCATGGAAACTCGGTTGGATCACAAAGATCTCTTAGCTTTCATGGGTATGCGGATTTTGATTGGGCAGGGGACATTGATAGCAGAAGATCCACTAGTGGATACATCTTCATGTTATTTAGTGGTGCAGTGAGTTGGATGAGTAAGCGGCAGGTTGTAGTCACTTTATCTACTACTGAGGCAAAGTCTATGGTAGCAACACATGCCTGCAAAGAAGTTGTTTAGATTATACATTTGTGTTCTAATGTTGGGTTTGATGTAGGATAGATTAATATTTTCTATGATAGTCAAAGTACTATATATTTGGCAAAAAATCCAACTTTCCATGCTAGGACGAAGCATATCAATGTTCAGTATCATTTTGTTCATGATATGGTGGAGGATGGAAAGGTTAATCTTGAAAAAATGGATACTCTAGAGAATTTCGCTGATGCATTGATAAAGCATGTGAGCATAGAAAAGTATAGGTGGTGTTACAGTTCAATGGGCCTTGGGGCCTATGACTTTCAATAACTTCAAGTTTAGAGGAAGCCAGTAAGTCTTCATCAAGAGGGAGCTTGTTAGAAAATATGCCTCAACTTGCTAGCTTGAACCTATCTTAAAGACTTGGTGTTTTTCCCTTTGTTGGCCTTCATTGTCGGACTATCACCGAAATCCAAAACCTTGAAACCTAAGTCGCGGGGTTCTGAAAGATCATAACTTGGGTGATATTGAGCTTGTCGTGAGATCGTTGGATTTCCAAACCTTGGAACCTATGTCATGGGGTTCATGAGTTTCATAACCTCCTGACATGGCGATGTCCTTGTTGTTGTAGGTTTCAGGAATTTCCTAACCTCTGATTAAAGGTTCTGAATTTTGGGTTTCTCCCAACTTGGTGATCCCTTTTGTTGTCGGCGTGAGTCATGCTTTTCAGTAGGACATTCATGAATGTCTCTTCGACATTCCATGTTTGTTTGACATTCTAGTATGGGCTATCGATGTGACATGGGGTTATTGGAGAGAGATCTCCCAAAGTCTTGGTGACATCAGAGATTGGTACATCGGTGGGTTTTGCTTACATCGGAGGGAGACACTATGTTGTCTGCCTGATATGGTGATGGTTGACTCATTGGCTCATGAAGAATGTCATGGTGGGATCCGATAGGTTGATAAGGGCAGATGGCGATTATTGATTTGATGATCGTGCAATTCACATCGTTGTTTTGAATTGCATGATAGTTATTAGTGTGAATGTGAGAAGCTCACCTAGTAACCGACATTGGAACAACTACTCCAATGACAAATTAAATGAATATTTGATCTTCATGATGGCAACATGATTTGCAGAGGTGATCAAGAACAAATCAAATCAAATGAACAACATGATGCATCAAATGTAAATTCAAATTATTTGTATCAGAATTAAATGGCGTGCGGCTTGATGAAAATAGTGGTTGAATGTTTTTACATTGTATGCTTTTACAAGCATTGCAACAGTGTGAGGAAAATGATAATCTGTGTGGGGTCAACCAAGGGATCGCATTGCTGATGTGAGTTAACACCTAAGAGTAAATTTTGTAACTATGTATGTAATTTTTTTTTATTGTAATACAAAGTGGCTTTACTTGGTGTGTGGGTTTTTTCTCTCGTAAGCATTTTCCCACATA
The DNA here is from genome assembly GCA_007258455.2 of Sequoia sempervirens. NCBI lineage: Eukaryota > Viridiplantae > Streptophyta > Pinopsida > Cupressales > Cupressaceae > Sequoia > Sequoia sempervirens. The sequence continues at coordinate 42,671 of VDFB02379529.1, read as the reverse complement.
AATTTGGTGTTACCTCTATGTGTGATGAATTTGTCTATCCTTTTGTTCTATGAATGTGCATCTCAACAAATTTAACTTATTAAATGAATGTTTTTTCTGCTCTTCTTTCTTGAGGATTTTGCATTAGGAAGGCATTTCCACACCTCTGCTTTCCTTACATTGGGTTGTTGACAATGGTTGTTCACATCACATGACTGGTGATAAGAGTAAGTTTGTTAAACTTGAAAATTATGATGGAGGCTTGGTTATGTTTGGAGATGACACTAGTGCTAAAATTTGTGGGATAGTTTCATAAGTTTTGATGGAAATCGTAATACTAATTATGTCTACTATGTTAAGGGTTTAAGGCATAATCTCTTAAGTGTTGGAAAAATGTGCAGTAAAGATATAATCTTGCATTTGAGGATGAGAGATGTGAGATCAGGAAAGGATCCATAATAGTGATTGTTGTAGGAAAGAAATATGAAGGAAATATCTATCAACTTAAGGGTGTTGATGGATGATGCTTTATGACTCAAATTAATGACAATTGGTTATGGCATCAGATAATGTGTCACATGAATTTTGATAACTTGGCGAAGATTAGTGTAGTTTAGGCCGTGAGAGATTTACCAAAGATTACAAAGCCTGTTAATGCTATTTGCAGGAATTGTTAGTTTGGAAAGCAAGCAAGAAGCCATTATAGATCAAAGGAACAATCTACTACTGGACTATTGGATTTAATTCATACAAATATATGTGGTCCTACAAGAGTGAGAAGTATACAAGTTGAAAGGTACTTTATGCTTTTGATTGATGATTATTCTAGATATACATGGGTTACATTTCTTATAGAAAAGTCTGATGCATTAGATAGATTCAAGAAATTCAAAGCTATGGTTGAAAATGAAGTGAATTTGAGGATAAAATGCTTAAGGTCTGATAGAGGTGGAGAATTCACCTCCCATGAGTTTAATATGTTTTGTGAAGTACATGGAATAGAGAGAGTTATCTACTCCGAGAAATCCTCAGTAGAATGGAGTTATTGAAAGAAACAACATAACAATTCAGGAGGTTGCTAAATCAATGATTATTGAGGTAGGTTTATCATAATTTTACTGGAGAGAAGCTATTCATACTACTGTTTATGTATTCAATCGAGTTCAAGCAAGAGAAAATGGTACAAAGACCCCCTATGAGCTATGGTGTGGAAGAATTCCTATTGTTAAGTATTTCAAGGTATTTGGAAGCAAATGTTATATTAGAAGAGATGAAACTTTAGGAAAGTTTGATGCAAGAAGTGATGAAGGCATTTTTCTTGGATATTCTACTAAAAGAAAGGCTTATAGATGTTTCAATAAGAGACTGAGAAAGATTGTAGAAAGTGCACATGGAAAGGTTGATGAAGCAATGAAGAATTCAATTGATGTGGATGAATATGTATCTGATGAACTTGATTGTGTAAGAATTGAAGAAATTGTGGAAGAATATGAAAATGATGAGAAAGAGAAGAAAAATGAAGGAAATGAAAGAGAAGAAGAATCTTCGGTAGTGTCCCCTAAGACACCTAGATATGTGCAGAAGAATCATTCAGAAAATTAGATCATTGGAGACAAGAAAAAATGTGTATTGACAAGAAGAAAAGTTGCTACTAGTGAAGTAAATCTATGTTTACTTTTTGAGATTGAACCAAAGATTGTAAGTGAAGCATGTAAAGATGAACATTGGATGAAAGCTATGAAAGAAGAACTTATACAGATTGAGAAGAATCAAACTTAGGAATTGATCCCAAGACCGACAGACAAAAACATTATTGGATCAAAGTGGGTATTCAAAAATAAGTTGAATGAGAATGGAGAAGTGGTCAGAAACAAAGCAAGGCTTGTGTGTAAAGGTTACTTACAAGTAGATGGCATAGATTTTTAGGAGACTTTTGCTCCGGTGGCAAGAATGGAAGCTATAAGGATATTCTTAGCATTTTTTGCTCATAAATATTTCAAGATCTATCAAATGGATGTCAATTCTACATTTTTTAATGGTGAGATAGAAGAAGAGGTCTACATGGAACAACCAGAAGGATTTCAGTTGTTAGATCAACCGGATATGGTGTGCAGATTGAAGAAAGCTTTATATGGATTGAAGCAAGCTCCTAGAGCTTGGTATGTAAGTTTAGACAGGTATTTGATTCAGAAAGGTTTCAACAAAGGTATGGCAGATAGTAATTTGTATTTTAAAATTGAAAATGAAAAAATCTTGATTGTAGTTGTATATGTTGATGACATTATTTTTGGAGGAAATGAAACTATGAGTAAGATGTTTGTGGAAGAGATGCAAAAAGAATTTGAAATGTATATGTTTGGAGTGATGAATTTCTTTCTTGGGCTACAAATTAATCAAACAAAGAAAGGAATTTTTATTTCACAATCTAAGTATGTGAAAGAGATGTTGAAAAAGTTTGGGATGGATGGTGCCAAACCGGTATGCACTCCTATGGTGACTACTTGCAAATTAGGTAAAGATGATGATTCACCTATGGCTGATCAAAGAAAAAATAGATCTATGATTGGTGGACTATTGTATTTGACTGCTACTAGACCGAATATTATGCATGTTGTATGTCTTGTGGCTAGATTTCAAGAAGATCCTAAGGAAACACATTTTGTTGCTACTAAAAGAATATTCAGATATTTGAATGGAACTATAGATTATGGGTTATGGTATCCTAAGGATACTGACTTCACACTAAGTGCTTATATAGATGCAGATTGGGTTGGATGTGTAGATGACAGAAAGAGTACAAGTGGTGGTGCATTTTTTCTTGGTTGCAGATTGGTGGCATGGTTGAGTAAAAAGAAAGATTCAGTTTCCTTGTCTACTACTGAAGTTGAGTATATTGCTACTGCATCTTGTTGTACACAAGTTCTATGGATGAAACCGACATTGAAAGATATCATAGTGGTGTATGATACTCCTATTTCTATCTTCTATGATAACACAAGTGCAATTGATATTTCAAAGAATCCAGTGATGCACTTGAGGACAAAGCATATATCTATCAGGTATCATTTCTTGAGAGAGAAGGTTGAGTATGAAGTAAAGCTTGAGTATGTCCCTACAAAGGATCAGAGTGTTGATATATTTACAAAGGTTCTTCCTAAAGATACTTTTGAGTATCTCCAGGAGATATTAGGGGTCATTCCCCCTCCTTTCATGAACTAGATGCATATGGAGATGCATCAGTCTGGTAGATCTATGGATCTATCTTTCTTCTGGATTGATGTTTGGTGGCTACCTCTCAGGGGGAGCAGGTAGTGTCATGTGTTGTCCATGTATGAGTATTATGTTTCTAATTTCAAAGGGGAAATCAATGTAAAATATATTTTTCCTTTTCCATTGATGTCAAAGGGGGAGATGAAGTATGTGAAAAAGATTATCTACTAAGGGGGAGAAATGGGAAGAAAAATATTGAGAAGGGTATTTAGAGCTAGTATGTTGCCTTTGATCGTTTTTCACATCATGTGTTTCCATCAATGACAAAGGGCGAGATTGTTGCAAGAATGATGAAGGTGTTGTCATTGATGTCAATTGGTCAATTGATTATCAACTCGTTGATGTGGATGTTGGTTGTTCATATCAAGGATATTGAGAAAATTATATTGAAGAGAGGTTTCAGGTGTTCAGTGGTTGCTCCAAGTTTTTCTCTAGGATTTTCCCCTATGTTTGTGTGGTTCAAATATTTTGATCATGTTTGTTGGAACTGACTATGTCTATATTTTTGGCTTTTGATTCATTGTACAGTGTGAGTTATGTTCACTAGTTGTGAACTGTGGTTTTTTGTGTTTTTGGTTGAGGTTCAGGAGAAATGGTATTGGTACAGATTTCTCTTTGGTAAAGTATTATGAATTGTGTTTCTAGAGTTAAGTTGTTATGATCATGTTGAAGATATTTTTTGTATCTGGAAGGATCATGCTTAATTGTTCTATGTGTTTTACATTGGTTTGGCTGACCTTGTGTTAAACACTATCTTTGGAATTGAGGAAGCGTGTTGGACCTATTTGGGTCCTCATCAAGCATGTGTTTGGGTCGCCCTCATTCTAATTCCACCCTAGGATTTTTTTGTGCTGAACTAATTTAAATTTATTGATGGATGGCCGACTTTGGATATGTTTCAATGTTGAAGATGTTATAAATACATGATGAGTTAGTAGTGAAAGAAGAACATAAATACATGATGAGTTAGTGGTGAAAGAAGAATAGGGGGATAAGTTCAAAGAAATAGAGCAGATAGATGTGAAATAGATAAAAATCAATGGGTGTGTGTGATGCGAGTGTGGCTGATTAGTGAGAAGCTTAAATGCTGAGTTTTTGGATGCAGTGAGCTGAAGGTGTACTCTATCATACATGCATGTCTGCAAGTGGTTGAGAAAATTGTGGTGGATTTCTCTGTTGCATTGAGATTGTCTTCTCTCTATAACATATCTCTTCTATATTCTTTGTATCTTTTTGGCAGTGATCCCTCTGGGTGGTTATCCCTGTTGGATAGTGAGTCTTGATCTAGACAGTGAGTCCTTGTTTTGGAAGTGAGCCTTATTTCTTAGGTAGTGAGCCTTTGTAATCAGTTTTGATATTCTCTATAGTGTGAGTTAATCCTCAACATGGTTTTTCCCTTATTAGGTTTTCCACGTACATCTAGTGTTGTGTTTTTGTAATGATTTTCAATTTTTTCACTTGCACTTAATGTTTAATCATTTTAGTAGTGTTAAGGATTTATTCCGATGGATGATCTAAAGGTTTAAATTTGTTACAACTGATTCAACCCCCCCTCTCAGTTGTCTTGTTCAACATTCTTTTTGAGTTTAGTTAAGTTTTTTCACATCATTAAGTATTTGCAATAGAATGAATTACATTTTCCTACATCTGCCCTTGGTGTCATCATCTTCCTTTTGTGGGATTTTCTAATTGAACTTCCCCTTTCAAAGGCTTTTGTCTGTTTCACTTCCATTTTCTCGCATAATTCATTTTACATAATTTTCTCATTAATTTGAACCTCCAATCCCAATGTTCTTCATCCAATTCAAATTCCTTCATCTGTAAACATGTTCAATACTATTTTCCTATATTTGTACCTTTATGATGTCATGCTAACATCATCCCACCTTGTTGATTACTCGTCAAGAATTTTCATTCAAACTAATTTTTTTTCTACAATTGGTGGGTTCACTTGGTTCTTTCCACATGGTTCACTTGGTTGAATTTTTTTTGCAGAGGTCCAATTAGGTGGCAACTCCTTTCTTTTGTTTCTAATGGCCCCTTAAGGCCCTCAAAGCTCCATTTCAACATGTAGAAGGCTTTGATGGTGTTTGAGCATCTAATTTTTTGTCATTTTGGCTTTGTATTTACATTTCACCTACTCCTCTACCAAGTTGTGTCATTAATGTAATCTTTCAATGACCATGGCATACTTGGCAACCCCATAAATATGTTTGGGTAGCAAAAAAAATCAACGTACGAATTTGATTTCATCTACCACCATTAATGGTGTCGTGTTTCTCAACCCCCAAAATTTATTATAGAGCCCTTCTTTCAATCTGAGACATTTATTTTGGGTGCAGTTCATCTTCAACCATTCATTTCAAATTACTATAGTGTTTCATTTTGTAGTGTAGAAAAATGTATCCCTTTACATTTTCACACTTAATTTGGAATTAATAATAAAATAAGACTTAAACATGCCTTAATTTAGTGTTGTAATATGTATTTTACATATTCATATTAAGTTTAGGGCCCGATTAATTAAAATAGACTTAATTGTACCTTATTCTTGGTGTTGTAAAGTGTACCCCTTTACACTTGCACACTTATTTAGGGATCCTTTAATTAATTGAGCTTAATTTTCCTTAATTGGCCCCTTTAATTCAAATCTAAGCCTATTTAATCACATTTTTTGAAGAGGATACCCGACATTCATTAATGCCTTAACATAACACTTCTCATTGAGCAATGTGTGTCCTAGGTGGGTGACCTAGGACCCATTCACCCATGGGAAAATGGGTCCTCCCTTAGACCTAGGACCTAAATTTAAATTATGTTTTTAATAGTATTTTAACATATTCAAATCCATATTCAGATGTTGGCTTGTGATATTTTAATTTCGAGAAATTAAGGATACATATCTATAAATATAAGGTTATTTCACTAAGTTTCATCTAAGAGTTTTCAAGTTAGAATTCAAGAGCAATTCAAGGTAGATTTATTGAAGAATTATTGCAACAATCAAGATCCAATTGTCAAATCAAAGTCTTCTTGCATCATGCATGTTATTGGAGCCAATACGGTGATGTAGGTTTCATGATCCATTCAAGCATTTAAAGCATTATCTCAAGTCAATATTTAAGGTTAAAGATCCACATCCATTCAAGCAATTTCATGCAAGTTGCAGATTTACATTCCAAGGCTTATTCAGGGGTTTAGTGAGTTGTGACATTGATTTTTTCATTCATAATTCCTTTTATGATATTTTATTTCATTTCAAGGTTTGATTACCAAAACAAGGTTTGATCAAGGAAAATCCCCATTCACCAAAAAAAACATTTTCCCCTCTTGATTTATGTTTGCAAATTTAGGTGGAAGAAATTTTGAAGATCTCTTGAGGAGAAAAATTGGAGTTGTCAAAGTTGCAAAAGTTGTCATAAAAGTTGTCATCTCACGGAAACTAACTTGCAAAAATTATTTCTGGCTTTTCAAACCTGAAACCTGGGCAAATTGAATGATTCAGATCTATAGCAGAGGCTCTCGAAAGTTGTAGACAAACCCTAACTCAGGACCCATTTTCCCCTGGGTGAATGAGTCCTAGATTAGCTTCAACAACTAACTTTTGGTGATTGGTACACATCATCTTACCTCTTTCTGATCTGTGATTTGATTTCTAGTTCCAATAGTATTGAGCTTAATCTATTATATCCAAGTTGTGGATTGCATTTTGGAGTTAATTTACTATTTTTAGTTTTTCTCCCCAAAGTGTTGTTTGACCAGGACCCCCATCCTTGCAAAAAAAGGAAATTTGTAGATTCACACTTTAACTTGATTCACCTAAGGGTTGATAGTCATTTCATTGTGTGGATCTCATTTCCTAATGAATTGAAGAAGAATAGGTCCCTAAGTGGTTCATCAATCCCATTTTGGCAACCCACCTACATTTTTCTTTATTTCACATATTAGGATTTGTTCTTGTCGTAAGGTTTTATTAGAAGATGATTACTAATTTTCAAGATTGGACAGTATAGGTAGAGTAGAGAAAAAAAAATTAGAAGGGAGAAATTTACATTAGATCAATTCTAGAGCAATGGTAAAATGGTAGGGAGTGTTTTCTTATTGTAAAATGAATGTTGTAATGTTATTTTCAGTCTTATGTCTCCATTAATATGTATTTAAACTCAAAAAATGTATCATTTTGGGATGTTTTCTTCAACACATTTGTTGTTATGAATGTAATTGCAATTGTATTTAAAATCTTGTTATGAATGTGTTGTAACATCTCTTTTGATGAGGTGGTTAATACATGAGGCATAATTTGAAGAGATGGACGAAGAAGGTGGATATGGTGCTAATTATGATAGGTGATGGGAAGTACCTCAAGCTAATGTTTAAGCTTGGTTGGGCCATGCACAACTTTAATGAGTGAGCTTGTCAAAGGCTCAACAAATCTTTACGGATATTTAGATTCAATTCTCTATTCCGTTGGGCCTCTCATTTCAATGTGACTTCTTCATGTCATGTGGAGTTCTTTTTGAATCCCCTCGACATTGCTAAAATATTTCATAAAATTAAGGATTTATACTTAGGGATTTCAATACTTGGGCTTGTGGCCACTTGGCATCGGTACTTGTGCATGAACAATTTGAATGGAAAAGTCATTTTTCACAACCTAAGCCTTTGGTGTCTAAGGATTTTTAATCATGGGCTCGCAAAGATATCCTCCTTGGAAATGATATATGGTGCGTGTAATCTACCAGTTGCCTTAATCACTCGTTATTATCTTGGCTGGCATAATAATGGTGTTTCATGGGTGATTTTTCACATTGAAGGCCATTTTAATTTCCTTCTCCCATAGGGTTACTAGTTTCTCAAAGTGAAGTGTATCAAAATGGGAGGTGACAGGGTAAGGACTAAGCCGAATAACTGCAAATAATTTTGAAAGGATCCCTTGGTGTGGCATATTTGCACTGAAGGTGGGTTGACGTAATTGATGGAGTGCTTAGTGGGACATGATATGAGGATGTTGACTCAGTTTGTGAGCTCTTAGAAAGATAGGAGGGTCAAGATGGGAGGTATCTCTTTTGAGGTTAATGAGGAAGTCATAGCTCAGGTGATTGGTATTTCATGCAGTGGTATAAAGTACAAAAAACACACCAAGACCCATGATAATGAAAGTCTCAATTATTTCTTTAAAGACAATGAGAAACCAGTCAGGTCTCAGTCAAGTTTTGAAAGGGAAGCACTCCCTCATCCTTGGGACCAGGTTTTTCTGGCTATTATGAAATATGTGACTTTAGAAGGTAGGCATAGGGTGTTTTACTATTACCATCTGCCTCTTCTCAATCATCCCTACCACAAAATACTGTTAAGTTTCCCTTTCTTATTGCTAACTAATTTGGAGAATTCTATTAAGATGTGTTTAAACACTATTTCCTAAAACTCTGATCCCTACCACTCCACTAGGGCTTCATCCTAAGGCTTTACCAGTTCCATTTAGCTCTTTGCTCACTCAAACCTATATCTGTTGTCCATATCGAAGAGCTTGAACCCCCTCACCAACCCATTATGAATCCCTCCCCGCACGAGTCTACAATCCCTAAAATGAAAACCCCTTTGATGGACACCAAAACTCTGAATAACCCCAAGCCTAAACCCCCTGCCAAAAAAAAGAAGGGTGGTGCAGGGACTGCTCAGTTGAAAGCAGTTGTCGGGCTTTGCGAGCTCAAAATTTCTACCCACAAGAAGGAAAGCAAAGCAACGAAAAGGAAAAAAGGTAAGGAAGAGGGTAAATGCTAGGTGGAGTTGCCAACTATGGATAGTGAAGGGAAGGACAATGTGGGTAAGGATTCCAAGGGGGACATTGTGGTGGCTACTACTAGAAATTCGGGGATGGAGAACACTAGCATCAAGAGATCCCATAGATTGGTGAAAAATAAAAAGGAGGTGCCTATGAATGATATTTCGAACAATGAGGAGTAGACTGACAACAAAGGCAAGAGTAAGAAAGATAAGATGGAGGAGGAATTTGTGGAGGGACCTAGTCACTTTTCTGACTATAATAGGATGCTCCAGGATGATTTGACGACCCACTCCTTGGACCCTAGGGCTATGGAGGAAGATAATTCTAAGACTATGGTCAAGGAGGATGATTATAGAAAGCTACTGGAGTGCATGGATAAACTTGAAAGGAAAATTTCCAAGTTGACTTAGTTCACCATTAAAATTATCCATCATTCTATAGGCACCCTTTCTGTTGTGCTAAAGGAAGAAGTGGACAAGAATACTATGGAGGAGGTCCCTAACTGGGTTGGGGAGGATTTTTTAAACCTCCTCATACAGAAATGGGAGGGTATAGCAAATTAGTTTGTTGTATCTTTGTTTTGTTTTGTTTTGTTGTTGGGTCTTCATGTGTCAGTTGTCGATTTGTTGTCTCTATGTCTTGTTGTTTTGGATAATATTTTAATGTTCTAGACTTGATCTTTTTTGGCCCTTTGGGCTCATGGTGTAAAGGGTACTACACCCTATAAATGCAACTTATTATATCAAAAACATCTCTTTTGTGTGACATCCACCCACAAATTTTTTTTTGCTCCTCTCTCTTGCTCCTCTAGTTTTGAATTGCTTGTGCTCAGGGTAGACTCTATGTTGGGGGTAACCCCATAGTCCCCCCTATCCTCTTTTGACCAAATTCTTGCAACAACATATGTTGTGTTGACTTCCTCGGGGGTCTCTCATTCTTTTTCCGCTATTGGGGACCCTGAGATTCTTGGTCGACTTGCTATAGAAGTGCCTATGATCCCTATCACTCAAGATTTAAAGGGATGGAAAGACGTGTTGACTAACTCAAGTTCGGTGGCCAAGTCTTCTCTTCCTTATCCTAAGGTAGAGATCTTTGCATCGGGTACTAATTTCTCTATCCCTGAAGCTATTAGCGATAGGATTGTTTCTTCCATGGAGAAAGTAGTTGTAAGTAGGTTATTCTCTTTTTGTCCTACTATCGATATGGTGAGGATATGGGCATCTTCCAAATGGAACTTAAAGGGAAGTGTGAGTTTCTGCACCATGGCTCATGGACTCTTCCTCTTCAAATTCATGGCTGAAGAGGATTTGATCTATGTGCTCTCTTTGGGTCCCTAGGTCTATGGAAAGCATGGGTTATATTTGTGCCGATGGAAGTTGGGTTTTGATCCTACTATCGATCTCAATAGGTCAGATCCTGTGTGGGTGCAACTTCTAGGACTTCCTCTAGAATACTAGGATGACACAGTTTTTAAAAGTATCTGTGATTCATTGGGCCATTTCATCACCTCAAATTTAATCACCAAATATATGTCTAGGTTAGTATTTGCATGCTTCTGTGTCAACATTGATATAAATAATTCCTTACCCAATTTTGTGAAGCTTTGTTTCAAATTTGGGTCTTGAACCCAACCGGTCTGCTATGAGAATGTGGTGATTTATTGCCAGAATTGTGCTAAGCTCGGCCACCTCATTTCAGATTGTAATTCCATGTTTAAACACAACCCCAACCCTAGTGAGCATGTTGTAGAGGACCTCACTAACAACTACCCCTTTGAATCTAATATCCTTAAGATCATGGAGTCCCTGGCTAAGGTTGGGATGGCTATCCCAATGATCCTAGAGGATTTTCCTATGGATATGGTCTTGGTTGATTATGCTTTGAAGCTTAATGGGTCCTCTCCCAAAAGCGTGCTAGTGTGCAAGTCCCCATTCCTGGGCTCTAGTGTGCTATTGGAGCCTACGGTTGGTATGGAAAAGATTTTGTCCCCTAAGCTGAAGGAAATTGAGGAAGGTGAGATTTGTGAAGGAGGGATAAAGGAAACTCCTGGTCTTGGATAGACTGTGATGGAGGTTGTGCCTTAGGCTCAAACCATGGAAGAAGAATTTGAGTCAACTCCTAAAAAGAAGGGTAAACAAAAGAAAGTGGATGTGGGGGGCGAGTCCAAACTTGGTAGACCCAATCAGTGGCAGACCAGGAATAGAGAGACGACACAAGAAATTGTGATTGGTAAACAGAGGACATTGGAAGAGTCCTCAAAGAAAGCTTCCAAATGAAAGTTTTTTCATGGAATGTGAGAGGGTTAAATAGCCCCCACAAGAAATTTTCCTTCAAGAATTATGTGATGGAATACAAGATTAATGTTTGCTGCTACAAGAAACCAAGATGAAAAAAACTAATTTTGAACCCATAGCTAGGTATATTTGGCTGAATTCCCTCCTTTCCTGTACTGATGTAGATGGGGCCTCAAGTGGGTTGTCGGTAATGTGGAATCCCAATAGGATAACTGGCTTTGAGCTATTCCAATGAAGGAATAGTGTGGGTGTAAATTTCTCCAATGTTGGGGGCTCTTGGTTTTTGATTAATATTTATGCCCCTAACCTAAGGAATGTAAGAAAAGATCTTAGGCAAGAAATAGTTGATTGGATTTTGGCCAATAAGGGGTCCATTGGATGGTGGTTGGTGATTTCAACTCCCCCCTGTACCCCTCAGTGAAGTGTGGTGGCCTGATTGATTACTCTAATAGAATTTCTGATCTAGATGATTTCTTAAATTGTACTGGCATGGTGGATATTGATTTGCAAGGTCAGTCGTACACTTGAACTAATACACATCTAGGGGATGGTTTGATTTAGGTTTGTCTTGATAGATTCCTATTCTCTCCCAATTGAACACTTTGTTGTGGGACCTTTCCTTTTCAGGTTTGAAATCATGTGGAACTCCCATCTAGACTTTAGGAATAAGATCGTTGCTCGGTGGAATGTCCATGTACATGGTTCCCCCATCTTTTAGATTTTCCATAGACAAACATATCAAAAATATAGTTAAAGGGGTGGAACAAGCAAGTGTTTGGAGATGCCTTTCATAAAAAAAAAAATTAGTTGATAAACTCAGAGTGACACAAAAAAGGATGGAAGAAGGGGATATCAGTATTCAGACTTTCTAGTAGGAGAGGGAGGAGTGCACATAATGGGAATTTTTTTTTTTTTAAAAGAGGTTTTCTAGAAGAAAAAATCCAGAATTCAATGACTGACTGAGGGAGACTGGAACACGTCTTTTTTCCATATTTCGGCACTTAAGAATAGAAAAAGGAATCAAATAAAAAATTTGAAAGATGAGGCAAGGAATGTTGTTACCACCCCTACTTAGATTGGCATTTTAGTTGTTGGTCACTTCCAACGTGCTCTGTCGACTCCAGTTGAGGCTCCTAATTCGGAGTTGGACGACCTGTTGTTGGAAACCCTTCCCAATTGTTGGAATAATGTGCCTCAATCCCACAGGCTGAAACCTCTAAAAGAGCCAAGTCGGTGTGACATCCATATTTTCTGGCCAACTAGCAGCTTTGGAACCTTGTGAAAAGTTCAGGTCGTCGAGACAATGCTTTTGTCTTGTCGACTGGTGTTGTCACTGTGACTTGTGGCGTTTGCTGTAACCCTCTGCCAAGTGGAGATCTTTGGCCGACGGATTGGTGTCTAGTGGATGTTGGGGAGACTCATGGTGACCGGTTCATCAGTGTAACATGTGACTTCGATAAGAACTCCTGGCGACAGTTGGTATGTCTCACCGATAGTATACACTCAAAGTATCGGAGTAGCACAAAGGCCTCAATATGAAGTCTTAGCGATAGTTGATTGTCTCGCCGATGGATGTGGTTTCACTAACTGGTTGGAGTCTTCGTTGTGACCTCTTGGTGAAAGTGGTAAGTCCTGCTGACATTGGTGTTTGTTAATGGGTGTCTTCGGTGAGACTCCTAGTGACTGAAGTCTTCGGCGAAAGGTGTGAGCATTCGGTAGTACCTCTTAGCGATAGTGGTAAGTCTTGCCGACTGTTGGACATTTTGGAATAACATGAAGGTTTGGTATGATCTCTTAGCGAAGGAAAATAGTCTTGCCGATGGGAATACTCTTATCTATGTGACCTTTGAACATCGGTATGATGTCTCATCGAATAGTGATTGTCTTGCCGATGAGAATGTTGAGGTCGATGCGACTTGTGAACTCGGTGTAACGTCTTGCCGATGGTCAGGACTCTTGGCGATAATGACGATTTGGATTTGTGGCATCGGGGAGACACAGTTAGTGTCTCACTGACATGCAAATACATTGTGAACACCTTTGACCGATTGGGAGACCATCCTACGCGGTGTGTCTTTGACCAATCAAAGAAGCCAAATGGAAATTGTTGGAAGTTAGTCTGTTGTGGCCATTCTCTGAGGAAGTTTAGTAGACCAGGGATGACATGAATATGTTCTGTAATTGTAGATGATGTTCGGTTTGACAGATGGATGTTCGATCAATGTTCGATGAACAATTGGGTGAATAGTTCGGTGTATGATCAGTATGAATTAAATTATGAGAGTATTGTAACTTGAATATTTTGTACAAGGTTGATCACTGTGAATGGTGTTGTAAATTGACATTAGAGAGATTGAAGCCCGTACTTTGTATGTAATTTCATTATTGTAATACAAAGGGGTTTTTCTTGGTGCGGTGGGTTTTTCTCCCGAAAGGGGTTTCCCAAGTAAATCTGGTGTTCATGTGTGTATGTTATATTCTTTGTTTCTGTTATTTCTTAGAAGTGTATCTTAATTGGACTATAATTGAAAATTTAAAAGTATCTCTGCATTCTTCCTTGAGGTTTTGACATTAGGAGAGTTGTTTTTGCACCTTAGCTTTCCTTACACTATAACCCAAGAGGATAATGACAATATTATTGGGGTTGTTACTCCTAAGGAAGTTTGAACTGCAGTGTTTAGCATGGGGGCATATAAGGCCCTAAGGCTCGACAGTTTCCCCTCGGCTTTCTTCCAGATCTTTTGGGATATCATGGGGGAACACCTAACTCTAGCAGGAAGATATTTTTCAATTTTGGAAAGCTACTCAAACAACTAAACCACACGTTCATTTCCTTTATTCCAAAAGTTGAGGAACCATAGACCATCATAGATTTATGACCCATTAGCCTATGCAACACTGTGTATAAGATCTTTTTCAAGATCCTAGTGAACCACTTGAAACCCCATTTGGATAAAATGATAAGCTCAAGACAAAAAGGCTTTGTTCTAGGTCGCCATATCTTAGATGCAGTGATTACCACACATCAAATCTTGCATTCTATGAACCAGTACAATAGTTCTAGTATGACATTTAAGCTTGATATTTCTAAATCTTATGACAAATTCCTATGGGACATTTTCCTCAAAGTTTTTCGAAAGTTCGACTTTAATCAAAGAGTGATCAAAATTATTTGGGAATGCATAACCACGGTGTGGTATTCTATTCTAGTAAATGAAGTGCCCCATGGTTTCTTTGTGGTTGGGAGAGGTATTGGACAGGGGGACCCCTTATCTCCTTATTTGTTCATTATGGTTGTTGATGTGCTGAGTAGGAATGTTGGTCGTATGTTGTCAGAGGGCTCAATCAAGGGGGTCAAGCCAGCCACCACCATAGACCCAGTTATCATTCAACAGTTTGTGGATGACACTATGCTATTCATGAAATCCTTGGTTGTGGAAGCTAGGAAATGGAAAAGTTGCCTCAATAATTATGCGGCTTGCTCAGGTTAGTGCATCAATTATAATAAGAGTATGATCTATTTCTTTAACTACACTCTTGGCCTATAGGATCGTGTGACTACTATTTTGGGCTATGTGAGTGTTTCCCTTCCTTCAGTGTATCTAGGTCTCCCTCTCGTTGTTAAGGAAGTTGTGCAGTTTTTCGCACATACGCCTCGCTGAAGGCAGGGACCCTCTTTCGCTTCGGTTTTGGCATCTTGGCCCTTTCAATTTTGACGTTTTGTCTTATTTAGGCATGTGCTTAAAGGTTTATTTTGATTGCCTAAGTGTTTCCCCTAGTTATTTATTGAAAATCCTAAGTTCTAGATGAGGTTCGGGTTTTTACCCAGATTCAGGATTTTCCGCCTTGGTCGGATTTTCCCGAATCCTGCTTGGACTCCGGCTGGACCCTGTTGTTCGGGGATTTTCAGTATTCACGGATTTCCACGTGGGCCAAATTTTCCCGGATTTCGTCCTGTCGTCGACTTCCTGGGTTTTCTGACTGTCCTATCAATTGCATTAATGGCTTCGCGCGTGCTTTGAAGGATGTATTTAACTTGATTTTTTGGACCTTTTGTGTCATCATGCTTACTATTTTCCATCGTCTGAGTTGAGGACTACATCCTTGGAGTTTGTTCTTTGAGCTTTTGGTTGGATTTGGGCATTTGGGTTTGTATTGATCGATTTAAGTGGCGATTTCTTGTGCATTCTCACCTCTTTTCTTTGTGGACGCCATTGGGCTTCGCATTTGTTGCTTCTGAGATCGATTCCCACATCACAATGGTATGTTTTATCGCCCTGCCTTTGATTGATGAATTCTGAATGGCACGTTGATGTTATGAGAGCCTATGGGATTTGAATTCCCACGTATTTGATCATTTCATGCTAGGGTTGTTCAATATTGCGTCATTTGTCATCTCCTAGGTGAGTTTTGAGCTCATTTGTCTATCTGCATTTTGATGAATCTTTCCTGAGAGTAATTAGTAAACCCTAGTAATGACTTAGCAGTTGAATCAACTAAATTTTGAGCTTTCCTATGCTCTAATGGTGGATGGATAGGGTCTGGAACCTAGGGCAATGCCATGTCAGGTTATTTCATCCTAAAATTTGCCTAGGATGTAAGGAAAATATTTTGAAAGGTCCATCCCTGACTTGTCCTAAGTTAAATTGTTGAAATTCATGAGTGATTCGGTGTTTGGGTAAAATCATGACTCTCCGTCCCTTCCGAATTTTCTTCACTGTGACCCTTCATAGTCGAGGAGGTGTCATATCGATCACCTTGTATTTCACCAAGAATTCTTCCTGAGTTCATATTTGATCACCGAGACCGCACCCTAAAATAAAGTCTCTCATCGACATGCATTTCCTTATACACCGTCGGTGAGACATGCCCTAGTTGCTAGGAGGTCATAACGGGCTCCATTGGTTATACTGATATTCATTTGCTTCACTGAGACATCCATCCTTTGATGAGACCTTACGGTGAGCTCTCAGCCCTTGCCAAGACCTTCGCTTTCGGTGAGACTGCTGACGGTCGCCAAGACCTCATGGCGACACCTCCCTTCCTTGGTTAGCTCGGATCTTCTTTCAAGGAGACCACATGTTGTCGGAAAGACACCGCAACTTCACTGAGACCTCATATCGAAAAAAATTAGTCTGGCCAAAGTGTTTGCTCAGACCCCGAAAGTTGGTGAAACAAAAAAGATTTGCTAGGACCTTACCCCAGCTACCCCTTGGTCATATCAGTACATCTGTTATTTCACTGGTCGGTGAGATGTTACACCGAAACCACCAAGTCTTGGTGAAACCTCTTCTAATGACATCCTTTGGTGTGACCTCCCGGAAGTCACCAAGACTTCTCGGCGAGATGACTGATTCTTGTCGAAGCCTTCATTCTTAGAATCTGCATTGGTTCAAAGTTCTGCCTTATCTGCGGACTTCCGTCAGGTCCGGATTTCTCTGAAATCTGCCATCTCTCTGATTTCCCGAAATTCCTCTTTGGCTCGCTCTTCACAAGAATCCATCTCTAGCGGACTTTCCCGAAAGTTGATGAAATGTAAAGGAATATGGAATAACATGATATGTTAATGATTTTAAATGCATTTAATGATTTATTCATGCTATCTTATGATCTCCCATGTGGTTTATTGATGAAAAATGATCAGGTTTAATGGTTAAGTAGGTGTTTCCTAGTTATTCTATTGGAATCCGATTGCTCTGGAATTTCCCGAAATTCCTCTCTGGCTTAGATTCCGTGGATGGTCTAGAAACCCAAAATTTGTTGTGATCATCCCATATGAGATTTAATAACACTATGGCTATATGAGATTCATTCCAACGATGTATTGATGAATTAACCTTCCCTTTCTTGTGGTTTTTACTATGATTTCCATGTTGAGTGCAGGTTGAATCTAGCAAGGTAGCAGTTGGGTCCTCAATGTCTGATGCAGAGAGAATTAAAATGGACATTAAGAGCAAGGTCCCTGAGAGTAAGATCACTTCTATTTGGTTGGAGGTAACTAATACAAATATCAGATCATGGAATTATGAAGAGTTTAAAGGAAGAATGGCTATAGAGGACCTTCCTTTGGTGGCTAGAAGGATGATGGAATCGGGCTTGTCCCATGTTGTTGGTTTCCCTTCTACGGTGCAGTGTTATGAGCTGGTCCTTGAGTGCGCCAGGCACTATGATCAAGATACACAAAGGATAATCGGTCCTTAGGGGAGAGTTGTGGAAAATCTCAACCCGGTCTCCATTGCCCAAACCTTTGATATGCCAGACCGGTCTCATGTGGTGGCATTCACCATTGAGGCAGCTCAGGAGTTCTACGATGAACAGACTGTGAAGTCACAATAGCTTATCAATTCCTAGCTAGAGAATCCCAAGTCTCATTACTCCAAGTTACCCAAGCAGCTATTCAGGATAAAGTTCAAGAAGGAATATTATGATGCCATCACCCTTCTCAGCAGGGTGGTTGGATTGAAGAATGCAGGTACATTTGAGAATTGGATGTGCCATGTGATTGTAAGGATGGAACAGGAAAAGATTAATTACCATTGGGTAGGGGTCATCAGTGGAGTACTCCATGAACAATTATCCAATGTGTTGTAGACCAAGACTTTCACAATGACTTCATATCTGGTCTATGCACTTGCAAGATTCCATCCCTACAGAGGATTGGATACAAAGGGAATTTTTGGAAAGGATATTATTTATGAAGTTTTCCCTTAGTTGCACTTGGGAGGTTCAAACTATAGGAGGGAAAATGATGCATTTACCATGTATATCACCAGAATGCTTCAGGAAGCAGAGCATGTCAGGATTTTGGATCAAGCCAAGGAACTCATCAAGAAATATGGAGCTTGGTTTATACAGTTCCCAAACTTCTCCTACATCCAGATTGATGGCCGCCAGAAGGCTCCATATAGACTTCCAAGGTATCCCACTGATCACATTATATTGTTGGAAGTAACTAGACAGATTTGTGACTTTGATGCTATCGTCAAGAAGGACAAACACAAGACAGGATTTGGTGGAGATTTTCCCTGAAGGATTGGCACTGGAGATGTTTGTCCTTCCATTGGTTTCGCCTAGGCTTCAGAGGAAGAATTGAATGCCCTTGATCTGTCTCTTCATTCTATGAGATCGAGGTTTGATATTACAAGAGAGGCCCAAAAGAAGGCCAGCAAAGAGTATTGCCACAAGGTGAATTTGGAGGACTATTGGGCCAACTGCAGTGATGAATTTGAGGTCAAGAAGAAGAAATTCTCTCAGCTTCCAGTGGATGTTGTTCATTTATATAATGTAAAGGCAGTTCCCAATCAATTGGAGGACGATGGGAACTTGATCCAGGATCATGCTTATGAGGCCATAAAGGATAGACCAACTGGATGATGTGGCCACCTACCTCGCAGTTATTGATAAGCATATGACATATAAGGTGGATCGGGATAGGTCGGTCAAACGGTCAAGAGAAGAGATTGCATCCATTGAAAATCAACTTAAGGTTTTGCCTTTGCCACCAGTAGCTGACTTGGATGGGACGCTTTTGAAGGTTCACAAAATGTTGGGTCGGAATGGGGATAATAGGGAAGGGAGCTAATGATAGGTTGTAGCGCGATTTGTGCTTCCCTATTATCTTCCTGCGCATTGGTCTGAGCTGCATTACAGATCCCAGGCCGACTTGGATGGAACATGCATTTAATGCTTATTTGACCAATTGTGGGTTTCTATTGGCTGAGTTGTTATACCATTAATGTTACGAAGCTCTTGCTTGGCCGATGGGTTTTCTGGGGGGATTCTATATATTTGGCATTTCGCCTCATTTGTAAAGGGTTGAAGGGTTAGATACAATTAGAAATAATAGAAAAGGTTAGAAGATAGAAGTAGAATAGAGAGGAATAGTTAGAAGTAGAGTAAGTTAGCAAGTAGTTGTTCTCAAGCAAGTGTTGTAACAGAAAGTTGGAATTGTTGCTACAGTGGAAAATTTGAATACAAGAAATGACATTGTGATTTGGTGCCATACTTGTTTTCTTTTGTTTTGCGTGGTTCTTGTTATTCTATCTTTAAAATTACTTTGAGAAGGTTAATATTTAGATTAAATTTGATTCAATAATGTTTGTGATTTGATACTTGAATGTTGCAGCAATCCTTCAGTCCATACTTTTCGCAACCAACTGATTGTTAGTTGCTTTGCAAAGTTAGCCTGGACTTCATATTCAGTGTGCTTAGTTTGATTGTGAGGATTTGTTCATTTCAACTGCAAGAGGGTTGTTGAATGAATGTTCATGATTTGAAAATCTTAACACCTCAGAAGATTGCACTATTTTCTGTAAGATTGCAGATTTATCTAGGTCAAGTAGAGATCAATTTTGAAGGATTGGTCTATTTCAAGTGTCGGTTATTTTCATTGTTAATATTAGGAGTAGTATTAGATTTATAAATCTCTTTGAAACCCTCATCTTTTTCTATTTCTTTATCATTGGGTCAGATTTTTGGATTGAAGTATCATTAGATTGTTAGATTTGATAAAATTGATTCAGTATTTTTCTTGTAGTAAGGTCCCATTGTGATTACCAACATTTTCACATTTTATCACTGAGTTGTTTATGCATTGTCAAGACTTGACATTAGAGACCTTGGGGTTATCTCTTGAGGCTTGCTGATAGAGATTTACCTTTCAAGAGAGATAGGATATTATATTTTGTCTGAGTTGTTGCTGTGCAGAAAACACGATCAACAGAAGTCACTCCCAACTTTTGAAATTCTATCTTGGAGAGGATCCAACGAAAGCTAGTAAGGTGGAAAGGTTTGGTCCTTAGTCATGCTGGAAAGCTACAACTCCTTACTGCTACCTTGCAAGAGATCCCAATTTACTTCCTTTCCATGTTCAAAATTCTTAGGTACATTGCTGAAAATTTTGAAAATATCCAAAGGGTTTTCCTCTGGTTTGGTACTGAGGAAAAGAAGAAGATGCCACTGGTCATTTGGGATAAGGTGTTCCTTCTTAAATCTAGAGGAGGTTCGGGTATAATGAAAGTCTAGTTTACCAACAAAGCCTTGCTTTCTAAGGTGGGGTGGGATCAATTAAGGAATAAAAAAGATTGGTGTAGGATAATGAATGCTAAATACCTAAGCAACTACTCCCTTATTAGGTGCTTTATGGATGATCACCTTCATGGGTCCTTGGATTGGAATAATATCTACAAGATGAAGAAGTTGCTTTACTTAGGGCTAAGATGGAAACTTGGTGGTGGCAACAACATTTGTTTCTAGGAAGATGCTTGGGTTCCCGATTCCACCTTTCCCTTTTCTGATTTCAAGAACTTGATGGAGCCTGCACTTCTCTTTTTTGGAAGGAATGTTTGTGACTACATCCATGGTTAGCAAGGTGCCAAGAAATGGAAAGATTTAGGTTTGTGCTACTCCTTTTCCCCAGATTTGAAAAGGATGGCCAATTCTTTATAGGACTTACTCTCTCTAACTAGAATCTGCATATCAAATGTTGAGGATGATTTCTTTTGGATAGAGAAAATCAAGGGAAATCTCTTTGTTAGGACGACTTACAGTTTGTTGTTAGATAGGGGTATTTAGAGCAGATTATAGAAACTATTTTGGAACAAACACTTGACACCAAAAATAAATTTCTTCTGGTGGATGACCTATCACAATAGAATTCTAACCCAAGATAATATAAGGAGAAGGGGTTTCTAGATACCAAACAGGTGCATGTTATGCAAATATAATGAAGAGTCGGTGGATCACCTGTTACTGCATTGCCTGTTTGTTGTTGAAGTTTGGGATCTGGATTTTTGAAAGTTGGAAACTCATTGGACCATGGATAGGAACTTAAAATCCTTTATTGAAGGAAGTATTGGGCCTTTCCAACACCCTCTCCCCATGGAAATCTGGAGACAAGTTCCCCCCATCCTTTGCTGGTGCCTTTGGAAGGAGAGGAACAATCGAATATTCAAAGACACTGAGAGAAGTTCTAAGGAATTTTTTAGCATAGGATCCAAACTTATCACTTAAAGTATCTCTCTATACATCTAGAAACCACCGGATAAGGCCCCTACTGAAAGGGAGATCAAAATGGAAAAATGTTGGAACATAAAATTGGAGACCAATTTCTTTGACAACTCCAAGTCTCTAGCTAGAAGGAACACAATTTGGAATCCCCCAGGGGTTGGGTGGTTCAAATTGAATTTTGACGGAGCAAATAAAGGGAACCCTGGTATGGCCAACATTGGTAGTGTTATTAGGGACTGCAAGGACAACTTCATTGCAGGGTTTGCTAGAGGTATAGGAATGCAATCCTCTATGGCAGCTGAATCATGAGTGTTGCTCAAGGGAATCGTGTTAGCTATCACTCTAGGTATAAAAATTCTACACATTTAAGGGGACTCTATGACTATGATCGACTCGGTCAATCATGGACGTTCTCATTGTTGGAACATTAGGGACATCCTGCTGGATATAAAATTATTGATTGCAAAATTGGAAAGGAAACATTTGTCCCACATCTTTCGAGAAGGTAACCAAGTGGTGGATGGCCTGGCTAAATTGGGCTCCTCTTGGAGTCTTTGCAAATGTTGGAAAAGAATCAAATGTTTACTAGTAAATATACAAGGATTAATCCTTGTGGAGTAGAGAAAAATATACGTTTGATGATGGAAAACAAAGCTAGCTTTTGGGGGAACAAGTGGCAATACAGGTCAAGACCTATGATGACGGGGACTAAAAAGGATGATGTGGCGAGTTCAATGAGAGATGTCATGAAAGGTGGGGTAACTTGCCTTTATGGGTTGTCTAATCATATGTACTTCATATCCCATCAAATCTTTAGGAATGTGTGTATCGCGATGTCTATCTCCAACTTGATGATTTATTATTTTCTAATTAAGCTAATGATGGCCATAAGTCTAAATGATGTGTACTTAGGGAATTCAAAATTTGGTCCTGTGGCTAAAAGACATGGGAAAATGCGTAAGTTTAATGTGATTTTGGCACATTAGGTATTGATTATCCAAATTTTTTATCATGGCTTTTTGCCTTAGCTTATTGTACTTAGGGAAGGATTATGGCCCCGAAGAGTTGGCTTCATTGGGAATGACCACTACAGCATGTAAAATTACGAAAATTTTAATTACGCCTTATTTCCCCAGATGGCTTGGTAATGATGTTATAAGGGTGAGTAAATTCACTGGTAGCCAGTCCATTCTCTGGCTAACTTTGGTCTCTTGGGCTAGTTTTTGTGTGTTGTGTGTCGAGATGGGGGAGATAGGGTTAGGACCAAGCCCAATAGTTGTGATGAATTTTGTAGAGACCCCATTCTGTGGCATGTCCATATGGAGGGGGGTTTGGCACCATTGTTAGAAATTTTGGTGGAGCATGATGAAAAAATGTCAACTCAATTTGTTGGTTCATGGAAGGAGAGGAGAGTTACCATGGGTGGCATCTCATTTGAGGTCAATGAGGAAGTGATTGCCAAGGCGACGGGCCTTTCTTGCGAGGGCAAGAAGTAAACAAAGTATACAAAGACTCAAGATCTTGAGAGTCGCAATGTCTTTTTCAAGGACACTAAGAATTCAATTAAGAAGTAGTCGAACTTTAATAGAGAGGTGCTACCTAAACCTTGAGACAAGGTGTTTCTTGCTCTCATGAAATATGTTACTTTAGAAGGTAGATTTAAGGTTTTTTATTTTTATCATCTACCGCTGCTAAACCACCTAAGACACAAAATGACCCTCCAACTTTCATTTCTTCTTGTTGACCTCCCTTGAAAATTTGATCAAGGAATCCCATGATACTGCTACTCTTAACCTAGACCTTTCGGCTCCCCTACCTCTGCATCAAGGCCTCATCCTAAGGCTCTATCACTTCCATTTGGCTCTATGCCCCCCTAAACCCATCTCAACTGTGCATTTGGAAGAACTTAAACCTCCTAGCCTTGCCTCTGATAAACCATCCCTTGCTGGTTTGGTGGGTCCTAAGAGAAAATTCCCCCAACTAAAAATGAACCCTCTACTGAGCCTAAGCCTAAAACCCCATCAAAAAAGAAAAAAGGGGGAGGTTGGGTTGGCCTAGTCCAAGGCTATAGGTAGATTATACGAACTAAAGAACAAACCCACCAAGATGGAAAAAAAACCTACGACTAAGAAAAATGGGAAAAAATACACATGTCGGGTGGAGTTGCCGACCATTAATAGTAAAGGAAAAAGTGTTGAGGAAAAAGACTCCAAAGGTGACACAATTGTGGCTGATAATATGGATATGGGGACTGAAAAAAATAGTGTTTGTAGGTCCCATAGACTGGCTAAGAAAAAAAAAAGGGGTCTCAGCGGATGATATTTCAAGTGACTTAGAGTAGACTAGTGGTGAAGATGAAGGCAAGAAAGACACTATTGAGGAGATGGAAGAGGAATTTATGGAGGGTCCTATCCATTTCTCAGACATGAACATAATGCTCAAAGATGACTCTACCCACTCTTCTAATCCTAGGACTATCGAGGAGGATATGACCTAGTGGAAGAACAACATGGATGAGGACTGTAATGAACCAGACCAATTTTTTTTTAATAACAATTACAATGCAACACGCACCCGTTAAGGTTAGCATAAACCAAAACGATGCAGAAAGTAAATCTAACCAGAATGTACACCAGGATCCCGATGTGGGCAAGGTGTGATCATTGGTCAGAGGATCTCAAAGGAAATTGCTGAATAAGAACTCTAACCACGAGATGCGCCGGTGAACGACGAGCATTCGGTCAGAGGATCCCTAACTAATGCAATACTGAAAATAGCTCAACACCAAGTATGTGCTACTCAATCCGTGATGGATAAGAGGCGACCATATGGCGGAGTCTTTAGGAAATTACAATGCAAAACAGAAATAGGCGGCAAGCCAGCCTCTTCCACTTGTTCAGTGGGCAGTACAAACATAGAGAAATTGCGGAAATGTTAAATGATGCTGACAGTACTACTGTACAGCTTACAATATCAGAAATTCATCAATTAAGCACATTATAAGAGAGTCTTCAACATTACAACAATATAGAATGATAATTCCAAGTCTTCTCAATGGCTTTCCTTGCACTCAACTTGAATAATTATTTTAAGCTTGCTGCTATGATAGAGTAAGGACTATTTTTTCTGTTATCAGCAACACTGTAACACCAAATTATGCTCACAAACCTCACACCACTCATTCAAACTGCAAGTAAATGGATGCAAAAGACACCTAAGATGAAGGCGCCCAAGTTCAAGACACAAAGCAACCCCAAAACCTTGATATTTAATTTCTGCTCAAAACCCAATGAAGGTACAATGGTACGGCCCCTTGAGGAGGGCGATTTTCTCTTAAAAATTCCAGACTTTATTAAAATTCATGAAACTTCACAAAAGGTGGCGCCCTACCAAGACTAATGAGAAAATGCAATACCCACAATGAAATCTTTTTGTGTTTTTGGATTATGAATAAAAAGAGTCTACAGCTATATGATAACAGCAACTAGAAAACATGACAACATGATTGAAATACTCTACCAAAATGCAATAGAACTCAAAGACAATGCAAACTACCAATTACAAGCTAACCTCTCAACTAGTTGCTATCTTTCAAGCAAGAAGATGAGCCAATGCTAGGAGGTGTGCTTTCCTCGAAGCGAGTGCCTGAAGTCAATCCAGCAGCATAACGGTGTAGTAGATAGAAGATATGCCAAATGAAGAGCTGAGGCCTGCTTAAATAGAAGTGAGAGAAACATCTAGAAACTTCCAGAGGGCGCCCCAAAACCCTAATTTTCAAATTCCTCTTTTCCCACCAAAAGATGGCGTCCTTTTTCCTCCATAAAATATTTCACTTTTAAAATAAACTTCATCTCTCAAAAGGGCGTCCCACTTAATAATCTCAAAATTTGACATTAAAATATAATTTATCTCCTTATGACGCCTTGACCCTCAAAGTCCCCTTTTTAAAAACAACTTAAAGTTGTACTGCTAGGCAAGGGGGTATAATATTAAAATAATAATATTAAAATGAAAATACTTATCTCACCACCAAAAATGCGCCCGAGGCCAAGAACTGAAGTGCCAGCTGAAACAACTGCAGAAGAAGCCCAATTGAACTGAACCCAAACTGTCCACTGCCAGAAATAGAATTTACTAAAATAGTAAATTCGCGAAGTTGCCCGGAATGCCAAACTGAACACACCACTGCGAAGCTCTCTGAAAACCCAGAAAGAATCCGCAGTCAGAAACCAAAACTCCAAGCAACAACCACCTCAAAACTAGGAAACCCTAATTTCACCATCCGCACAGCCTACGGGTCTCCGGAATAGGCCAACGGTCAACAGAAACGATCACTTCTGAGAAGGGGACATTACAAGGACATCAAAAAGTTGTGTGAGCAGGTGGTGAAGCTTGAAAGGAAATTCAAAAAGCTAGCTTGTTTCACTATTAAAATGATTCACAGGTCTGTGGTCACACTGTTTGAAGTCATCAAGGAGGAGGCTGACAAGACTACTAAGGGAGAAGGCCCCAACTGGATTGGGGATGATGTTTTAAATCTCCTCATTCAGAAATGGGAGGGTGTGGCCAATTAGTGGTCTGGGCTGGTTGTTTATGTTGGGTCTCTATTGTTAGTGTGTAGTGTCTGTGTCCTTGTGTAAAGGGTACAACACCCTATAAATGTTGCTTAACTAATCAAAAACATCTATTTTATGTATGTTCATATGAGTTTGGATAGTTTATTTATGGATTACTATGTATATAAGGCTAACGTGATATTTTTTGATATTTAGTTAAGTAGATCAACTACAATTGTCCTTCTTTATTACTATTACCCCCTAATTACTATGACTTTGTTGTCCTAGAATAGGCACCAAACTCTTGTATGTGTTCTAGTCACTTAAATTAAAACAAAATCATAAAATTTATTTATTTTCAACTCTATTTATGTGTTGTTCATGATATCATAGTGTGCAGGGAGTAAAAAAGACCATTTTTTGTGAATCATGGAACTCACCCACCTTGCACTAGTTTCCAAGGTTTTATATCAACTATATATGGGTTAAAGATAACTTGTTTACTTAGTCCGGTGACAACCAAAGGGGTTGAGTAAGCAAGTTGGGTTTAACTATTATTTATTTAATTGTTGTTTATGTTAAGCAACTTCAATACCTATTAAGGTATACCATTGGGAATACCCTCTCGAGTTTAAGCTAAGATCAAAGTGTAGAATATAAAACCCTGTCTTGTTGAGTTGAATCAAAGTCCTCCATATTTTTATAGATTAACTAATTTTTCTTACATGTTGACAACCTTGGCCTTGTGAGTAGAATTTTTTTATAGGAAGTGGAGTAGTGATTTTGAGACCAAACATTACTAAATAAATATAATGAGTAAATTGTTCCAAATCAATGACAATGTCCTACTCTATGATAATAAATTCAAGAAGCTCAAGAAATTGAAAATTTGGTGATTGGGGTCCTACATGATTACAAAAATAACAAATTTAGGAGTTGTTAAATTGAAGACACTACAAAATAAATTTCTAAGTGGATATATAAATGACACAATACTAAAGAATTATTAGGTGGGATATTTAAGATCTAGTTTCAATAGAAGAACTATACTAGGAGGTACTTGTTATTAGGTGGGATATTCAAGATCTAGTTTCAATAGATGTGTTATAGGGTACAATGACATAAAAATAGATAATTGGAAATAATAGGCAATAATAAGGTTAATAAGATAAGAAAATGGAGGATACCTCCACCACAAAAAAAATGTGAGAGGAAATAATATAGAACATAGAGAAATAAGATAAATAGCATTACAAAATTTTCATGTAACATATTATATTGAAATAATCTTGAATTAGGTGAAAATGTCTTGTTCCATTGCAATAGATTTGCAACATGATAATTAATCAAAACATGAGAAACAAGATTATGAGATATTGAAAAACTACACTACATAGTAGGAAAACATAATGAATTGGAGCCTACCAAATGAGAAAGGGCATGCTAATAAAGTGCTAAAAGTAGTAGAAAGAAACCAATTTTCACCCTTGATGAGAAAAAAGTGATATTTACATTATGATGACTAGCAAAACCATCACATCATAATTTAAGTCAATGGAAAAAATGGAAGGAAAGAGGTAGGTGAGACATTAAATCTGAAAAGGAACATTGGAAGTATATATTACCTCACAGAGAAAATAGAAGAGATTCACAAAAAAGTATTAAGTATGAAAACATTATGAGCTATGGTGAAACTAAGAAGGAGATATGAAGTATATCAAACAATAGATGAAGTGAAATTGGTGAATAGGGTTTGAAATTGAGCTAAAGAAGGATGGGAAAAAGAAACTAGTTAGTGACTATGAAGGAAGTCAAGTGTTGTATGTGAAAGAAGAATCCCTAATATGGTGTCTCTCATTCTCATTGATATAGATAAAAATCCCCAACTGAAAAATAATAAATACCACCACAAGGTGATGGAAGTACATGCAAAAGGGGAATTTCCAAACATCCTAGAACATCTTTTATATGTAGGGGATGAAATAACGCACGTTTCTACTACTCTATTTGAGATCAATTGTGGGAAACTCAAGGATACTTGACAATTCCTATTAAAGGTAGATGAAGTTATTCAAAGTGTCAATACTTTCCCTAATATAAAAGAGTGGAGGAGATTAAGATTGAAACATGGGAATATTTCTTGAAATTCTATGAATAACATAAAGGTAATGATTGGATTTCATGAAAAAGGATAAATATTGACCAAAGAGAAGGTGAAAATTAAGTATCTGATGAAACTTACAAGTGTGACCCATGACAACAGGGATTTAGTAGTCATAAATATCAAAAACTTTGTAGCATGATATATTAAAATAGGCATAGCAAACAAGATATACTACACTAATAAGAAGAATTTATCAATGAGGACCACCATACTCACCACATAAAAAATGGTAATCAATAAGGAGGAGTTTGACTTGGTGGAGGTGTTATGTGAACAATTGTTAGAGAACTTGGGTAGAATAACAAATACATTACTGGTTTAGGTATGGTTCTTTGATCATATTCCCTTCTTTATATTTTATGAAAATATTATTGGTATATAAGTGATATAATTAGATAGAGGGAACTACTATGGTATCTCAAATAAATAAGAATGTAAAGTGTTTCACACAAGCTATAATTTTCTAGGAGGTACATTGGGGATTCTCCATGAATTTCTAAGTAGAAATACAAAGAACAAATCACGTATATTTGGAGATTGGGTATAAATAGTAGCAAGACATCACATTTGTAGTAGAAATAAAATTTATCTATATTGAGGGTATTGGGAATCAATTTATTAGTGCTGAATTTTTCTTGAGTCCCAACTCCTTAGTGCATTTAGATCTCATTTTGACCATCAAATATAACTGAACTAAGAAATATTTGTATGGGTTTTCATTTTTCAAATTTTCTTAAGTGTGTTCTCCATTATCCCCCATGTGAATTTCATGTATTGGAAGTTGCAAAGGCTCCAAAAATTGTAAGTGTGGAGGATTTTTGTTCAAATCCCAAATATTGTGCCAAATCTCAGAGTTTTGGATTTTCCCATCTGGACATACCTTTCCCTCAATCCCCACTTTTGGGGTTGTATTTGTTAGTGTTTTATACTTTATCTTACCAACATGATTTTCCTTGGACCCTCACTCTTTGATATTTACACTAAGTTGCATTTTAGATTTGTGGTTTTCGTCATCCTTTTTCCCACACACCTTGTGGTTTCTCAATCCTTTTCACTATGATATTTATCATATATAGTTTCAATCATTCCTTTACCTGGATCCTTTATGGCATGAGTTCCATGCTATCCCTAATTGAATACTTCTAACATTCCCCCTCATATAATTTTTTCAAGTTAGAGACATGAGAATACCTCTAACTTGATACATTTGGTATGGATTATAAAGTATTCCCAACTCCCAATCCCAAAAATTTCATATTGTGTTAACTTATCACATTCACAAGTTTGGACCTATCCTTATTCAATTCCTCATGGTAAGGATTTCATGGTATCCCTAATCCTCAATTCTCGATACTTCCCTTTATATTTCTATTTAGAGTTGGTAATGTAGATATTCCTTTGTTTTTTTTCTTTGGGAATGACGTATGGAGTACTCTTGATCCCTGATCCCCAACAAGTGGTCCTACTTTCACTTGTCATATTTTTCAAAAATTCTAAAACTCCTCAAAGTGTCAAAAAAATAAGGTGATAAATGTTTTCAAGGTTCATAAACCTCTATAAATATCAAATCTCATTTTATTTATATAAATTAGATGAAATTTTAAATAATTTTCATTTATTGATTAGATGTGGGGTTATAAATGTTTCCTTTGCCACATGTGTAATAAATGATATTTCCATGGAATATTATCATTATTTATGTACTTTTTATATTTCTTGAAGTTGATTGTGTAACTTGATTATAATGTATGATTTATCAAATTATTTAAAAATGTACTAATGTTATGATGCATAGATTAATTAATTATTATGAATTTTGACGAATTTATGGACTAACTACTATTTTCATAGTCACTAGGTGGATGGAGGTATAGTTTCCCCCTCTTGTTCATAAAGGGAGAGCATTATCCAGAGAGCGATAGATTGGGGATAGGAGGCCATTATACCATGTTTTTGAGAATGCACACACATTTGCACAATTAATAGGTCATGTGTATGATCAATGATTTAGTCACTCATTTAAGTGTTATAACAATAATATCATTGTTTGACTCGTAATTATGCATCTGAATGTTATAGTATGTAATGAATATTATGATTTATGTCTTGTTTTTGGATGCTCATTGGTTGTGACTTTAAATGGTTATGCATCTTTTCTTTACAATCCAAATTATTTTGGATCCTTGTGATATTTATAGCAAGGTATATAACCTTGATTGCATAAACTATACCACCTATACTCTTTTATTTTTGTATTTAATAAAGTGATTTGAAAATATAGTTTAAAATTAAAAGGGTTTTTGAACTCGAAAAGGAGAAAAAAATTAAAATGAAGGAAAAGAGTTTTATCATTATTTAAACTCTAGTTATTAGAGAAATTGCAATTATGGGGTTGGAGAGGGAATTTTGTAGGAAGAGGGAGAGATTATAGGAAAATATGTGAGTGTTGGTGAGAATGGAGCTTTGAGTGGGAATAATGGCCACTCAACATGGGTTTCTTATGAATTTTTGGTTTTTCATTTTGGGGTATCAGATGGTAAGAAGAGTCATGCAAGGATTATTTTTATCTGTTTTGGAAATAGACGTTAGAAGAGGAGGGGAGTTATGGAAAGAGAATAAGGAGGTCTAAAGGGATTGGAAAATGGCTGGTAAGAAAGAAAAATAGGGAAAATAACCATGAAATATAGGGTATGTGAAGATTTCATTTAGTTTCTTGCTTATAAAATTGAATATATAATTACTATGTTATAATACTCTAGAAAGGAGTATATGTGATTGAAGGTATATTTTATGGAAACGACTACCTATATTATATGGTAGTAATCTTTTTATTGTTGTGTGAGTTGTTTCTAGTTGAGGGTGTTTTTAAACTTCATAGGTTGATTTTAAAATGTTGTGTTCTTAATGAGGGATTCATAGTCTATAGAACTGAAATGACTTCAAAGTAGGATTTTTTTTTCATTGTTCCAAGAATTAAAAATTATTACTTATCTTTGACAAGGGTTTTAATGGAAAAATAACTCGATGACATTTCATTGAAGTAGAGATTTTTTTTAGTAATAGAAACTTGTTATTAGCTTATTGGTACACACTTTGTAAAGTATCTTGTAACAATTGGTAAATAGTTGTAAAGATTAATTGTATCACCATTTTCTAAAACTTGGTCTAAGAATATAATAAATTTATATTATTTTGGAGATGCTAGTATGGAATTATATGTTGTAATTATTATTGTCATTTAATATTATTTGTATATCTAATTTGAAGGTTCATTTTGGATTCATAAGAAATTTTTTTATTAGATCTATACTATATACATAATAAAAGCATATATTTATGATGTTATCTATACATAGATGAATGTAAATATCCTTAACTTCATAGTGAAACTATACATGTCTATTATATAGTAAAAATTACATATACTTATACTTTGTTACATGACCACAACTTGGTCATTTCAAGCATGAAGTCAAGTTCTAGATAATGAAAAGTTAAAATATTCATATTGGGCAAAGGTTAATCTATTCTTCATGCAAAAAATTAAATTTCCATAAGCTAATAAAAAATTTATGAATAGATAAGCATGTAATGCTAGGTTTATTATGGAACTAAAAGTGTAGAAAGGGTCTTAAAGCTCTATGTTCAAGGAGGAAATTATTATGTTGTATTGTAAGCTTTTAGATTCAACTATGTATGTTTTTGAATCAACATTTCAGATCACACTCAGTGATCCATCATTAGGAAGAGAAACAAAATAGATTAGGATTGTAGATAGAGCCTAATAAAGGATGAAGGAGGTGGGTTGAGAGGGAAGAATTAAAAATAATAAAGAAATAACTTAATTAAAGGGCTATAATATAGCAAGGAATGTCCCAATTAATTATTATGTTCCTAGTTTGAATCAACCCTGTACACATGTATGTATAATGTGGAGCAATGAAATTACTTATAAAATTATATTTATATATACATGTGAGTTTGTTGATATATACATGTATATAATTATATATACATATATATATGTATATATTGGAATTTATTTACATATACACAAGTTTATTGATATATACATATATATAACTTTATATACACACATATATTATATACATATATATGTATATACATGTATGTATGTATATATATACATATGTATATACACACATATACATATTGTAATTGCATGAATTTTCACCCCTTACAAATTCCCCATTTACACTACCTCCTACCTTAGAGAATTAAATCTGATAATGCAAACCTTATTTTTGCCACCTTTCCTCGTCCACTTGGAAGCTATTTTATGTGTCAGTGGGGGATATTTTGTCGGGGATGCTAGCATGGTGTGTGGACATCTGTGTGGCATGCTGTCATCCTAACATGAATCTTGACTCTAGAATTCACAAAGGTTTTACAATCCTCCATTGGACGTGAAGTGTAACATCTCTTGCCCTTCAGACTAACTTCAAATGACTCCTTTTCCTCCATTTTCACCTTTTAAATTCCTATATCATTCATTCTTTCATGCTTTTGAATCTTCTAGACATTCCTCTTGATCATTCTCACCATATACACACTCACTTTTAGCTCTTTCATGCTCTACCACCTCCATTGAAGCTATAATTGATACTTGGTTGGTTCATTCTCTTAGTTGTTGTGGCAATGTTGGTTTTTGAAGGCTTGCATGCTCACTCCTTCTCCCATTTTCCTTGAGTGCATGTGGTTGAAGGTGATATCACACCATCTCCTTTTTACTTTGTATTATCGTTTTAATGTCATAGCATATTGTTGTTCAATGTATTACTTGGTATTATCTTTCAATATCATCTCTTCATCATATTTCTATACATCATTGCTATTTGGCTATCTGTAGAGGTTGAAACACCAAAGCGGGTGATTGACTGCAATAGTCCTCTAAACACAACCCCAACATTTTTCTCGTCTTCTGTGTGTAGGTTCTCCTTGAGGTGAAAATCTTGAATATATCAACCCGTGGGTAGGAAGGTGTGCTTTCCTCACCCCTCTTTGTCATTTCATAGTTAGATTTAGTCTTAGTTCTCTTCTTGATATTCTATTATTTTGTTATTCTCTATTTTTTTTATTTTTTCAAACTGCATCTGTTAGGTCATTAGTAGGTTTTCCTTAGTTTTTTATTGTACTTTATGCTTTCTATCCGTATGGATGCCAACACACCATGAGACACTAGTCCCTCGCACTATCGTCTATATCTCGCGCTATAGTTTTGTGGCAATGAACTATTTGAGTTGCAACTCAGACTTTGGAAACTTGCTCACCTAACTTCCTGAAACATTTGGACTTGTAAAAAGATAGCAACAACTTGATTTCTCTTCCTTTCAGCCTTTGAACTTTAAGCTCTCTTGAAACATTTCGCTAGCTTGAGGTAGATTAGGGTAGCTTATTGTTCTAAACTCTCCTGTGACTTAGAGTCTTGATAAATTGACCCCCCTCCTCTACACATACATATATAGATGTATATACATATGTATACATAGATATATACATATATGTATACATATATAAATGTATATATATGTATACATATACATATATATACATGTATATATGTATACATATATACATATATATATATACATATGCATATATATATATGTATATATGTATACATATACATATATATACATGTATATATGTATATGTACACATACATATATAAACATGTATTCATTCATGTATATATACACACATACATATATATACATATATGCATGTATGTATATATGTATATGTATATACAATGTACATATGTATACATATATACATATATGTATGTTTATATGTATGTATGTGTGTATGTATATGTATATATACATATATACACATATACATATATACATACACATAGACATATTAAATACACATATATACATATATGTGCATACATACATATATATACACATATACATATATACATACATATAAACATACATATATACTATGTATGTATGTATGTATGTATGTATGTATGTATGTATGTATGTATACATACATATATGTATGCATATATACATGTATACATATATGTATATATGCAAATATATATGCATGAATATATGTATGTATATGTATGTATATATATGTATACATACATATATTCATGCATATATACATACACACTCATATATGTGTGTATTAATACATATATAGATATATATACATATATATACATATATGCATACATATACATACATATGTATATATATGTGTATATTTATATACATATATATACATATACATATACATAAATACATATGTATATGTATTTAATACATACATGTATATATGTAAATGCACATATGTATGTATGCATATATGTATATATAATAAACCGGTTTATTACTTGCTCCTCTTAGTTGTATACCTTATTAATGAGAATATTAGATGGACCTTGAGCACTTAAAAATTGTGAGAAAAAATATTTTAGGAGTTTTATGGTTAAATAAGTGAGAATTTTTTTATGATTAGTCAGATAAGTTGTATAATTATTGTATTTAGTCGTTACACTTGGATTTCATAAATTATTTTGAGAAACAACTCTATACTAATCTATTATGATAGACATACATATGTAGAGATATTCACTTTAAATTAATTCATGTTAACATTTATCTACCTGAAATGGTAAATGTAGACACTTAAAAATGTCTCGATGGATCACATTGGCTAACTAACATCATTTCATCCTAAAACCCATCCTCTTTTCACTTAATTGATTAAATTAGCCTAGCTATTTAATTAATTGCCTCATTTTCATCTATTAATCTAATTGACCTAGTTAGGTTAATTCATCCCCTTTCATGCTAACATTTCATCCTATTAAATTGAATAAATAAAATTATTTAATTTAATCCCTAAAGTCCTCTTATTTAATTAAATAACCCTAAGTTATTCAATTAAATATCATATCACTTCCCCTTTCCATTAAATAAATTAATTATTTAATGAATATCCTAATTCCCCTAATTTGCATAATTAAAACTTTATTTAATTATCAAATTACTAATAAATCTAATTCCCCCCACTTGCAAGGGAATATTCCTCCTTTACACACCTCCAAAATGAATATTTCCATGGAATATTCTTTCCCCTTTTGCACATTAAAACTTTGTTTTAATTTGCTAAATATCTATTTCCCTCACCCATGAGAATATTCCAAAGAATATTCTCTTTCTTCACTCATTTGAAAAAAATGAATATTCTTCTTTATAACAAACTCACAAGACTTCATGTGCAAGTTAACGTACAAGACTTCATGTGCAAGTTAACTTACAAGACTTCTTGTGAAAGTTTTGAAAGTGTGTTTGTTTGGATGAATGTGAGCCCTTGATTAAATATCATCTTGCATCCTCAACCCTTGATGGGAATCTATGATCCATGCCTCCATCATCTTTCCTTATTGACCACTGATTAGCTTTCTCAATCTTAGCCCTTCATTTCTCATTTGTCCTCCTATAAATAGGTCACTATTTGGAGACAAATGGATCCATCTTTTAACATCAAACTTATGTTGTTAAAATCACTTTTTCTTGCACTCAAATTTAGCATAATTTTAGTTTATTTTAATTTCACCATATTAGCTTAGCTTCCATTAATGGCTTCCATGATAACATAAATGCATCCATTTAGTATTGTGTAATTAGGGTTTGAATCTTTTTTAGCTTAAACTTTATTTAGAGTAGATTTGCATACACCTATATCAATCATCTTGGCATACATCATGTTAAAATATCTTGCATCATGTTCATTTATCTTTAAATCATGTTTCATCATGCATCTTTCATCGATTTTGTCAATTCTCTTCAATAGAATAGATCGAAACAAGCTCATTATCTAAGGTATTGGGAAAGGGTCACCATTCAACATCAATGCAACACCACTCCCCCAATAGGATAAGTTTCAATATCTTAGATTAGAGGTTTTTCAAGCTTTCATGATTTAGAATTTTAGTTTTAATGGCTTCTTTGTCTTTGTTTAAAATAAATGATCTTATTGGGATTGATGCTTAGTGGGTTAAATATGCCTAAAATTCGTATTGATCAGGTGTAGTTAACCTATACTATGTCATTGGTCACAGTAAAGATTATACTAATTTTATATTTAGAATATCTCTCAGAGTAGGATATGTTAAGAGTGAGATTTAATATGACACGCTTAAATATATTTTCAATTACATCTATGTTTGTAATAATTTATCAATGTCATTTTTTTTGAGTCAAGCAAGAGATAGTAGTGTGTGGACATATGACATGAATATCCATGTTAAGGAATGTGATTATATTGAAAAAAATTGGCCAAAGTAATTCTTGTTGCATGCATTATCAATTTACGAGTATCTGCTAGTTTGCATATTAGTCAAATGTGGTGTAGTTAGAGGCTATATAGGGATGCATGACATACTATATCTGAGTGTAGTACTCTCACTATTGGAACACAACTATCTACTAAGAAGGGGGTGAATCAATAGATCAATAAAATTTAACTTTTAACACCTCTTAAAGAAAGTAAAATAAACATGTAGAGATTCACACACACACACAAATACTCATAACACCAGATATATGTGGAAAATCCAATATGGGAAAAACCATGGTGAGAATAGCTGCTAAGATCTACTATCATAATCCAGCCTCAAAATAAAACCTCACTAATTACAATGTTTTAGGAGCACCAACTCCAAGGAAGCACCCACTCCCTCCACTGAGCACCAACTTAGCTATCTGATGGTACCAACCAATTAGATTTTAAAAAAATATGGACCTACAACTCTTGATTACAAATGATTCATAAATGAATTCAACTCAATGTTGCAAACCTATTTTGCAAAGGCTCATACTTTGCTACTATCCTCCTAGCAATTCATTTTCCTACTCTGCTATGCTCTTTCACCCTCTCTACACTGTATCGCACACACCTCTGCAACTCAATGCATATCCTAGATTATGTTTTTGTATATTGGTCTAGGTTTCCCTTTCACAACATGTGCATACACAACATACAATCTCTCTCCATTCACTACTCTCACTCAACCATCCAACAATTAGTTGTTCAACTTTGCTCACTTAGCTTCTCCAACAAGCCAACTCTCCTCAAGCCAAACAACCACCGAAATCATTCATGCAATTGCTATTTTTGGCATCTATCAATCTTAGGTTTTTATATGCATTTAATGTCATATTCCTATATGCTTGATCTTGTTCCAGATACGATGTATTTTCTATTCTTAGCAACCTGCAAACCCTAGATCATATACATATTAAATTATATATCTTACATTATTAATCCATATTTGATTTTCTAACCACCTTCTTCTTTGTGTCATTTTCTACACATATTATTGCTAATAAAACTAAGTAGCTGGGGTAGTTGAGCCAATTAAATTCATCCTCTATGCCAGTTTATGGCTACTTCCACCATTCTCTCTGCCACCTAGCCATTACATAAAAAAATATTTGAATTAGGGTCATCAATCTTTCTATTTCATTTCATGATCTATCGCTTCTCTTTTGAAACCTCAGCTTTAAAACACGACCGTTGGATTAAAATACTTTGAAATAGTGTCATAGATCTTTGCTTAGGGCATAAGCAAACATTCTTCTTTTTATGCCTTTTGGCCAACGTCACCAAGGATACGTGTTGTCATACTATGTTCCTGTAATGCCAACGCATGGACCCACTAATGAAATAGTAGGAGGATACCATCTATCCATTTACATCATCACATCATATATAACTATCACTTTTTACTTAGCACAAAATAATTCACAACAGCAATGTGAGTTGATTGAATGATGTAATCATTTATTGCCATCTGCCTTTGAGGACACTTGTCATTATACCACACTCTTGCAGGGAAAAGCTAAGGACCCGCCATACTCTCAACAAGCTAGTGGGATGTTGTCATCTATCCCTTCTGACGTCACACTCCACTAACCATCACTCATCACTTTTTTCTTTATGCTTGAGAGAATGAGAAACACGATGTATAGAAGTTATGTGATGCAATCAATACTTGCCACCTGTTATCCTGACATCACATTCCACTATTCTAGCTTTGTCAAAAAGAGATGTTCTTATAACCTTGTTAGCAACCGAAGGTGGTTTTTAAACCAACATCAAATGCTGAAATGACTTATCTTCAACTTGGGTGGAAAAAGAGAAGGTTATTGTAACTTTATCTGAGATCGACAGAAGTTCCCTAACTTAGACAAAACTCTAAAATGACTTGAATTAAGCAACACTTTTGGAATTCAAAAAGATGAACCTTAGACTATAAGTTATAATGCATCAAGAAAAGGAAAGGCTATGAAAACCTAGGTGATGACCAATAGGATTTCGATAACTAACAAAAAGACCGACAACTTCAAGACTTAGCCAAATTTTGGGTAAATAGGCTAGTTTTTTAGATGGGCCAAAAACTATATAACTTAAGTAACCTTCAACTGCTAGTAGCCATTCAACATTAAAATATAAACTTTGTCTAGCACCATGACTTAAACATGCATGAGTTTGTTGGATGTCGGGGTTCACCCTTTCACCTTACCACTTTCCTTCCTTTCAGTAAGATGTAAGCCTCCCTACTGAACTACGATTCCCAAACTTTTATTTCTCAAGACCAAATAGCTTTAACCCTTTTGGGTGCCAGCAATTGGGCTTTCATTGTTCTGCATACTTACCATTCTTATTAAGGTGAAAGCCTTAACTCCAACCTTTGATACCCAACCCTTTTTGGGTGTCGGGGATTGGGTCTCCACCATCCTCTTTTCTTTGAACATAAAGGTAAGGCATAAGCCAACAATTTGAAGCCCGATGTCCAAATCCTTTTGGGCTAAACTCAAATCTCCTATCTCCTTCCTTCTCTGGTAAGGGATACACTGTAAGCCCAAGTGTCAAAGCCTAAACTTTTGTAATACTTCAAAGCTTTCTCTGCAACATTAAACCATCTTTTCTTTGACCTCCTTATGATGCCCTTTTGACATCAATGACAATCATGACTACCGTTTGACATCAATGACAATAATTCCAACAATCTCCCCATTTGTCATTGCTGGAAAAACTAAATTCTTTATACCAATTATTCCAACACAACTTTGATCATTCTGCAAGGAAATCATACCCCCCCTTAGACATATCTCCTCCTTTGATAAACAAAGAGCATTTTTCTCTTTCTCCCTTGCTCAATTGCATGAGAATTTGAACATTCTCTCCCCTTTTGATATCAATCGAAAAGGGGCACTATTTGGACACCTTGTTGCTACTGATGTTCTCCTCCTTTGACTGAAAATGTAAAGAGAAAGAATTGTGTCCATAAATCTACAACCATCAAGTCATTAGAAATTTGTAAAACCATGCATGCCTGACTTGACTTCTCTCCTTTCTTCCAGGGATGAATACAATTTTTGTGAAGCTCCCCCTGAACCCATGCCCTATCACTAATATTTAGTGATATGATGTGGAAGTAATTACTCCCAACTTATGCCTCAAATATTCAAATTTCTCTTTAGGAAGAGGCTTGGTGAATATGCCTGCCACTTGTTCTTTAGTTGGCACATATTCCACAGTAACTTCTTTATATACTACCATCTCTCTTAATAAGTGATACTTGATTGATATGTGCTTAGTTCTAAAATGCATCACTAGATTCTTTGATATGTTTATGGCACGTGAATTATCACAAATAATAGAGATAGGTTATTTGTACTCTACCTTGATGTTTTTAAGTCTTTGATTCATCCATAAAACTTGAGTACAACATGCCACTACTGCCACATTTTTTTCTTCAATTGTAGAAAGAGTAATTGACTCTTGCTTCTTACTTAGCCATGAAACTAGTTTGTTTCCAAGGAAGAATGCACCACCACTATTGCTTCTTTTGTCATCCACAATTCCATCCCAATCAACATCTGTATATGTTGTCAAAGTGAAGTCTTCACCTTTGGGATACCACAATTCATAGTCAACAATGCTCTTGATATATCTAAAAATTATTTTAACTACATTGGCATGAGACTCTTTATGAGCAACTTGAAATCTTGCAACCATGCATGCTTCTTGCATGATATCAGGTCTTGATACTATTAGATATAGCAAGATGCCTATCATTTACCTACACATTGTCTGATTTGCATCTGGGGATTCATCTATCTTGCTTAAAGTTTACATCTAGTTATCATGGGGGTATTAACTAGCTTGCTATCGTCCATTCCAAACTTCTTAAGCATCTCCTTAGCATACTTAGTTTGAGATATAAATATCCCATCATTAGTTTGTGCTATCTATAAACCAAGGAAGACAAAAAATTCTCCTAGCATTGGCATCTCAAATTCATTTTGCATTTGGATAGAAAAACCTTTACACATTTTGTCATTGTTGTCACAAAAAATGATGTCATCCACATACACAACAAAATTATCATATGATCACCTTCTGACTTAAAATATAGATTGCTATTTGCACACCCTTTCTTGAATCCTTGTTGTAGATGTTGGTCTAATCTTGAATACCATGCTATAGGTATTTGTTTTAGAACATTCAACACTTTCTTCATTCTACAAACATAATCTTCTTCTTCTGATAGTTGAAAACCTTTAGGTTGTTCTATGTAGGCTTCCTCTTCTAGGTTTCCATTCAGGAAAGTAGATTTAATAGACATTTGATAGACTTTGAATCCTTTATAAACAAAGAATGCTATAAATATTCTTATAGCTTCTAATCTAGTAACAAGTGCAAATGTTTCCTAAAAGTCTATACCTTCAACTTGTGCATATCCTTTGAACACCAACCTTTCCTTATTCCTTACAACGACCCCATCTTCACTGAGCGTGTTTCTAAAGGCCCATTTTGTACCTATCACATTCTTTCTTGGGGGTCTTGGAACTAATTCCCGAGTTTTGATCTTATCAATTTGGCTCAGCTCTTCTTCCATTTATTTTATCCATCTTTCAACCTTGTTGGATTCAACATAGCTTTTGGGCTCAATTTGAGACATGAGAGAAAAAATTATTTTCTCTTTATTCTTTGCAATTCTCCTTCTTGTCTAAATTCCTTCATCTTTGTTGCCAATAATCTACTCTTTAGGATGATCCTTTTGAACATATCTAGTAGGTGCTTTTTCATTTTCTTCTTCAGACTCTTCATCAACAACTTCATCTTAAGAATTTGATTCAACATCATAGCTGCCTCTATCAGGTTTAACATGTTTCAGATCTTCATCGACCTTTACATTTATACTTTCTACAATTTTGTGCAATCTTTTGTTGTAGCATTTATAGGATTTGCTTTGTGTTGAATATCCAAGAAATATTCCTTCATCACATCTTGAGTCAAAGCTTCCCAAATTATCCTCTTCTCTCTAATATAGAACTTTCTACCAAACACTTTGAAGTACCTAACTAATGCAAGTTTGCCATACCACAGTTCATAAGGTGTTTTCTCATTATTTACTCTCAACTGTACTTTTTTCAAAGTATATACAACTATATGTACTACCTCTCTCCAGTATACATCAAGTAACTTGGCCTCATTTAGCATTTTTTTGGCCATCTCTTGGATTGTTTTGTTCTTTCTCTCAAACTCCATTTTGTTGTGGAGTCCTTGTTGCATAATATTGTCTTTTAATTCTATGTTTCTCACAATATTCAATGAATTCATTTGATGCTAATTCTCCGCCTCTATCTAATCTTAAGAATTTTATCCTTCTACCAATATCCTTTTCAACCATGGCTCTAAAGATTTTGAATCTTTCAAATGCTTGTGACTTATCCTTCAAAAAGGTTACCCTTGTCATTCTTGAGTAATCAACAATCAGCAACATGAAGTACCTTTCACCTTTCAATCCTTTTATTCTTGTGCGGCCACAAAGATTAGTATGAACCAATTCCAAGGGCTTTGTAGTTGCATACTCTTTTGTTTGAAATCTGACCCTTGTTTGCTTTCCTTGTTGACATTCCTTGCAAGTGGCGTTTGCTAGTTTAGTTATATTAGGCATGTGTCTCACCAGCCCTTTTGAGCTCACTTTTACAAGATTATCAAAATTTACATGTCCCATCCTCCTATTCCATAACTAACTCTCATCAAATTTCCCTATCATGTAGTTTTTTTCATTCACTTCACTAAGATTGTAGAGGTTGCTTTCATTCCTTATTCCCTCAGCAACAACTCTTACTATTTTTTTGATTTTGCATCCTTCAACATTAAACATGACTTTATATCTATTTCCACACAATTTACTTGTTGGGATATGGCTTTTAGTGTTGTCATTGATGGCAACCTAAGTCATTTTTTCGGTCCACAAATCAAGATCTATTCATACTGGCAGGCAAAGTAAAGAACAGAGTATTACTGAAAGAAAGAATGAAGAACAGGGTATCTAATTAGTATGTCGATCTGTATGCTTCACCGGATTATCATTTTTAGTTGTGGATCTTAGGGAAGGATTGTTAAGTATCTATATTATCTTATTGTTAAGTCTTGTGATATCGCATTAATCGGTGTATAAGTTAGGAGATCCGGCTGGATGATTTTTCTGTTTATTTGTTCATGAAGGTTGACTTGATGTATGTAGCGTGTCGCAGATGTATAAG